>VZTL01049143.1:0-15519 GCA_013400535.1 Scopus umbretta | reverse complement strand
TATGTATTTTTATATGTATAAGACATGTATATAATATGTACACACAAGCTGGTATATACTTCTTTTCTATGACTATGTCAAATGAATTTCCAAGGATCGTAGGAAATCTGAGAACCTTCAGGTAAGAAAGTGTACAGCCTGAAGAATATAGTAAGGCTATCTTGAACCAGACAAAAACCTAGGTAAAGTCCAAAGTCTTCAAAGAATGTTAATATGCATCTCAAAAAAGCATACTCTGATGGATCATCCACAGATGACCAGGTTATCTGAGAAAACAGAATGTACAAGTTGAACAAATCATTTAAGAAAATATACTTTCATGGCTAGTCTTCAGAATGTGTTATCAAATTAAAGAAACCAGAAAATTTCTATGGGAAAAACTAATTAACGTTGTATCAGAATCCCATAACTTAACCACCTGGGGAATTGTCAATGTCGACCACACATCAACAGGTGAAGCTGTTTGTAGATTGGGTACAAGGCAACAGCAAATCCAAATGAGCTGGGCAGATGCTCCTTTCTTTCAGATCACTCTGATATTGTGTACCATACTGCCACTTACATAAATATTGTCTTATAAGATTAAAAGGAATTGTATCTTAGTGTTTGATCTAAAGTGGTGTTGGTTACATTGGATTGTTCTGGTTACGTGCCCTTGCACTGTTAACAAAATAAAAGAAAATTTCCTGAGCCTCTATGATATAGATAGCTCTCTTAAGATAAAAACATTTGAAACTGTTAGATAAATGTATTTCTTCATTTAAAGTGTACCTGTATGTTTTGACCTTTAGCTGATTGATGTTTAAATCTTAAATTAAAAACATAAAAGGCAAAATCCTCTCAGCTCAATACAGTGGACACCAACAAGAGCGGGGTTTTTTTCCCTTTCTGTGTACCAGAATATGACTCAGCATCACTGTTAAGACCCGCTTCTGTTCTCAAAGACAAAAATGATGCCTTTAGCTAAAACATGGCACGTAGAATAATAACATAAATATTGGGAACTCTGATTCCTAGTCTCCCTTCAAAGTTTATCTTTAATATAAATTTTTTAATCTGCTTTATGCAATCAGCTTTAAGCCAGTGAGGTCAGGTTTGTCTACATTTCACCATCGTCACCCTTCCCAGTCCTCTGTATGGACTTGTGTCCAGCAGTTCATTAATGTGAAATGGGCACACAGCCCTGGGAGCCGAACCACATCACTCTCCCGTTTGGGCTGATGGAGTTATGCTCTTCTTCTTCTGACTTAACTAAGGTTTCTTTCCTGTAACATAAGACTTTCCATGGGGAGGCTGAAACATCCTCACCCTGCCTCTTCATCTGGTGTTCGTGACACTTCATCAGAAGTGGAAAAATATGGATTTGAATTCCTGAAACTTAGAGGTTATAAAATCCAAACTTACTACTAGTGCATGTTGCCGCAGCCTCTAGAGCACAGTAATTATAGACAAGGAGTAAAAAGAATTAGATGAGCCCATTTGCTAGTCCCTCCCACAAGAGACTCATACG
The DNA here is from genome assembly GCA_013400535.1 of Scopus umbretta. Taxonomy (NCBI): domain Eukaryota; kingdom Metazoa; phylum Chordata; class Aves; order Pelecaniformes; family Scopidae; genus Scopus; species Scopus umbretta. Next base: position 14,009 of record VZTL01049143.1, on the reverse strand, counting down.
CTACTCATATTTGCAGTACTGCAGTTTTGCTCCGACTCCCAGGCCTTATTTACCAGATTAACGGAGCCAGAGAAAAGCTGTGGAAGGGCTCTGGATAAGTCAATGGGGCAATAATGTGGCAGGGGAGGGAGGGATGGAAAGGGCACAGAAGACTCCCACCAGGAGAAGTATCCCCCTCCCACCCACCAAAAAGGCAGCATCCTTCTATGTGCCTAGCGGCAACTGGGGAGGGAAGGAAAGGGAGGAAAGCAGGCTCAGCAACCTCCTCCCTCTCACTCCATTAATATCAGGATATTTTTTGCCCACAGCTGTGTTACTATACTTGTTCTTTCTTGTTGAGTCTAGGGAGAGGCACATCTCCTGGGACATGGGAAATTTGTCATGTACAGTTAGAACTGTAATGTCCTGATTTGGAAAACCACAAAATTTAAGCTACTCATTTTTGGAAAATAAATGTAAACAAAATGCCACATATCTAATTTTTGGTAAAAGTCTTTAGTCTGGACCTCAGTTCTGAACCTTACTCCTTTATACAAATTTATCTTTGCAGTTAAAGAGGAAGGACATCTTCTAGTGGCCACCTTTATGCCTGCCTTATTATTTTCTTCACTACCGATTTCACTCACTCAGAAAGTCCACACTGTGTTTTAAGTACTATATCAGTAAAGATTTGTATAACAGTATTTTCAGCATTAAATATAAAAAAACATCTGTTCAAAAGTGTGTATCAATCTTCTTTTACAGTACCAGGAAGCATATACCACTATAAGTTGTGGGTTCTTGGTCTGTTGTCCTAAATACGAATTGCCATCATATTGGATACAAATCATATGCCAGTAATTGAAGAATACAATTTATTAAGGTGAGAAATACATTAATAATGATTGTATGTATAATTCAATATTTAAAGCCTCATACACATATGCAGGTATAAGCACAGATTATATGCTTGCTAATGTAAGAAATACTCATAGATGTCTCTAGTACACATACTGATGCTATTAGTTTGCTAAATTAAGGAACTACACAATTGTTTTCTTTCAACAAGTACCTGTGTGTACCTGTCACCAAGTAAACCATAAACCTGTCACCATAAACCTTTCTTGGACTATTTATAAATTTCCATCATTTTTTTTTTAATTATGCCATACATCTAATAGTATTTTTCATATAGTTGTTAAGACCATAGGTACTCCAAGAAATGAGCAGTCTTCAAGCAAAGTCCCCACAAAGCTTAACCATTCAAGCCATTAGAAAATTTCATATTTGCAGAAAAAAGAAGAAAATAGAGTGGAATGAGGATTATACCACATAGAAATGAGCATGAATACAAGTATCTAGATTATGTTTATGCACATATATTCATAGACGTATACCTATAAATACATATATATGTATGTACATGCATACATTCTTACTTTCTGTGAGTTATAGAGTTGCTGTACTATTCATGCAAAAATATTACTCATTTTAGAGCCTACATTAATGGTTTTTGTGATTAATGAACAGTTATTATTGAACATTCTTACATTTAACTATACAGAACCCTTTTAACAGAGAAAAAAAATCTGTGGAAGAGCATGAAAAACATTACTAAATTGAAACAGACACAATGTGAAAGGAATCTCGTCTTCTGTACAATAACATCCTTTGTCTTCTGTTGAACCAACCTTCAGTTCATGCTTGACCCATTTTTGACAGAATTTCACATCACAGAATATTTAAAAGAGCTACAGCTGTGAAAAGCATTTTAACTGCAAAATCTGGATCATGAGACATTTCTACAGTACTATAAAAATAAGGGAGAATTTATACAAACAACATAAACTCTAATGTTTGTCATTCATCTACAGGACTTTTAACCTATAGAATTTGGCATCTTTCTTGTATTTTGACAAACACTCAGGCTCTGTCAGTGAGGAATAGGTTTGCTGCAACAGCTAGGTCCCCTCTTATACATGTAAACATCCTTGGGAAAACATAGTGAAGATCAATTCATTGCACTGGAGTGCTGTTGAGAGCTTAAAAATATCTCATTCTGGTTTTGTCAAGGTCAATCTTTTGTTATCTTATAGAGAATGTTAAATTCAATGCAAGTTTCACGTCAAAGATGTGTACTTTTCAAAGTTTTCCAGTGTCTGCTTTACACAAACGCTTTGCCAAGTTTAAGCAACCTGTCAAACAAAGAGCATCACACAGGAATAAGCTGGCCTTTCATTTTCTGCCTAGTCGTACTGCATCTGCATTCTGCTTACCTGCCTTCAGTTCAGCCAGCTTCCCTTTTAAGTTACATTCTAAAGCAAATTCGTTCAATTCCAGGTTTTCTTTTGAGTATGGTTTAAGATGAGATGTTATTACTTTAAGCCAAAAAGTCTTTTTTTATGTTAAAAACAAGAGCAGGCACTGGAGCATTTAATCGTCTGTCCTCTATTTACAGATATTTCAACTCACATTATCCCCTTCTGAAAAAGAAATAGAAAACATGGACTCTTGATACTAATAAATATTTCACATCACTACTAGGTTGATGTTAACAAAGCTTTTCCTTACTCCATTTCTCTTTTTAACTGGATTACTCCTGGCTGGGTAACTAAAGTAATAATGTCTTTGAAGTGTGAATTAATATTGCCTCACATTAGTTAATTTTTTTTAAAATATCATAAAGTGACTCAAAAAATTAATCCTGTAATATGTTCACTTCTGTGATCTTTTAATGTGAGAAGCTGATGTGTTTAATCCCTGTGAGCCATCCTGAGCAATTATCCAAAGCTTTGCTTGTACTTCTTGCAAATCATAAAAATAGAACTCATATAAACATGGAGCAACTTCTGAATTTGATTAGTAATTGGTCATGATATTAATGAGAAACACTTAAGAAGTAGCCCAGCTCCTCCACCCCTAATCTATACTTGAAAGCAAAGAAAAAAATTGCCATGTTATAAATGATATTTATTTAAAACCATGTTTGTAGTTTCTGCTTTCCAAACTGAGGTGTGAATTGACAATATTTTAATTCAAATGAATGACTAATCAAACAATTAGCCTTCCTTACAGCTGCCAGTAATATGAAGTATGTTTTAACACTTAAGTAAATAAGGTTAAGTAAATACAATGAGGTGAAGACTGAGACCAGAGAAGTTATGACTGAATGCGATACTAATTGGTAGGTTTTTTAGTCTAGAGGGAAAAATATTGAGACCCATTTTGCAAATATACTTTGCTCAGGTACAGTATGGGACACGAAGTGTACTTCAATTGCATGAAGAATTTTGGGTATCTTATTTTAAAATACCAGTCCACTTCTCATAAAAACACTGTTTTTTCATGAAGAGTTTAGTCTAGGACTGTAAACTATGACTGTCTTTAACAAATTGCTTACAAACAGTTTTCCTACGTCATATCAGTGGCATTTTAGTAGACATGGTGATGATGGCTGAGCAAACACTTTTGGTCAGACACAATCTAGACCTGAAGGAGTGTATCTGCTATACAAGTTGCTTAGCTTGTCCTGAGCTGTTGCCATTTGATACACCTGCTCATTTAGCAGCATGTCAGCAAATCTGCCTAAAAAGCGAAATCCTGCAAGTTCTGGAAGAAAAAAGCCCCCATTCCTGAACTTCCTAGTGTGAACTCTAAGGTCTCTTAATTTTTGTCTGGTGATTAAAAGAAAATTATACTTAAAAGGTTATCTAATCACTTAAAACAAATGTTGACAATATTTTGTATCTGTCCTGTGCTCTGATACAAACACTACAGATGCAGAATGAAATGCAAACTAAATACTGACTAGATCTTAATCTCAAAACTTGCTGAGTAGGAGTTGAACTTTGGATGGAATTTGTTCCCATCCAACTTTAATGGACTCCTAAATTCCTTTATAACATTCTAAAATAGGATTCTGTCTACTTAAAGATAACCATCAGAAAGAATAGTTAAAATTAAAAAAAAAAATACCGTATAACTAAGTTTTCTAGTCTCCTACATAGTAAATGCAGAGGAATAGGCACTTCCGAAGGACAATTCATCCCATCCTAAGATATGAAAGACTTATTGCCCTATGGAGCTGTTTTTCTGCCTCACTGCAACATTTTTTCTATTTCTCAAACTACTGGAAAAATAATTGGAAGCAGTTTGGGCTTGATGAAGCATGAACATCCTACAGTGTGTTTTAAAATTCTGTTTTAATAATATACATATCATTTGTATTATATGCAATGAAATTTCAAATCACCTTGAGAGATCCATTGGCAATGGCTTTGAGGCTATAACACAGAAACTTATTCTTGAAATGTTTGCATTTTGCTAGTATGTCACAGTGTCATACAACGTGAAAGCTTCATCACAGTAATGAAGAAGGTCCAATGAAAAATGCATTTAGCTAATCATAATTCGGGAATTTAATTGCCTAAAGGCACATGGGGTTAAAGTGGAAGAGTCAGTAATGCAAATAGTCTTCTGGTGACAGGATGGCTTAGCTGATGTTAAATGACAGAAAATTTACCTTCTTACAGATCAAGAGTAAGTTCTAAAACTACAGAAATTGTGGCATTAGTAATTTTAACAGAATATTTCTAACATAAATCCTGTCCCTACAGTACTTAAAGCAATACAGGAGGAACCCTGTCAGTGGTGTGGATAGAGATGTGTGTGCCTATGCATGTATGGATTTACCTCCTATTCATTTTCAAGACCAGCCATCATTTTTTGTGAGCCTTAGATTGCAATTCATGGATCCCATGAATTCTTATTGGGCTATATTTGTCTACACACAAAACAAAACTTTTTCCATAATTCATAACAAGAAAATTAAAAAAATGAAATTTTCCTCATGAAAAACTGCTGACATTACAATAAAAATGACAAGAGTGATGGCCATTTATTTTAATGCTATAGGATTAAGCAATCCCAGAAACTGTGACAAAAATTAAAACCATAACTAACAACTTCTGAGATAGCTGTTATTTCATTTCGATGCAGTCTGAGTCCTATGCATGACGAAATTGCCTTACAATGCCTGCAGGAACAGCTGAAGGGACCATTCCAACACAGCTCAAATGAATACTGATGAAAATTATAAAAGATCTCTCTTTAAAGATCCAAAGTAATTTACATGTAAGTTCAATAGTCACTGAAAATGTCAGGTAAAGATTTAGTTTTAATTAACACTGGTGAAATAGTTAGGACCTTATTAATATGTCAAGGGAGTATTATCTGGAAGGGTAATGCAGCTATCTAGAAGTCATGAGCAGATAAAACCTAATTATAATTAACCAGTTCCAGCCAGAATTTCTTTGTATTGGTGTGCTGGTTTTGGATGAGATAGGGTTCATTTTCTTCATAGTAGCTAGTATGGGGCTAAGTTTTGGATCTGTGCTGGAAACAGTGTTGATAATACAGGGATGTTTTTGTCACTGCTAAGCAGGGCTTACGCAGAGTCAAGGCCTTTTCTGCTTCTTGCACCACCCCACCAGCAAGTAGGTTGCGGGCGCACAAGAAGCTGGGAGGGGACGCAGCGCGGACAACTGACCCCAACTGACCAAAAGGATATTCCATAACATAAGATGTCATACTCAGAATATAAAGCTAGGGGGAGAAGAAGGAAGAGGGGGGGACATTTAGAGTGGTGGCGTTTGTCTTCCCAAGTAACCGTTACACGTGATGGAGCCCTGTTTTCCTGGAGACGGCTGAACACCTGCCTGCCAATAGGAAGTAGTGAATGAATTCCTTGGTTTGCTTTGCTTGTGTGTGTAGCTTTTGCTTTGCCTGTTAAACTGTCTTTATGCCAACCCATGCTTTTTCTCACTTTTAACCTTCCGATTCCCTCCCCCATCCCACTGGTGGGGGGGAGTAAGCAAGCTGCTGTGTGGTGCTTAGTTGCTAGCTGAGGTTAAACCACAGCAATTATCCCAACAATACTTCAGTGAGTAATGACGTAGTTGACAGAGTAATATGGAGCTGCATTTCTGGCACAATCTCATCAATATTTTTTATATTTAACTTCTAAAACAGCATAGTTATTATTTTTAATTGAGACTGGTACAGTCAATTTTCATGTTATACATGCAATATGCATGTACGTAAGGGCTATACAAGTGGACATGTGATATTAGTTCAGTTATTTATTTCATATTAAACATGTTCAGTAAAAGAAAGGAAGTATTATTCTGAAAAAGGAAGCCTGAAGGAAAAAGAAATCATTAAATACTTGATGAGTCAGGATATGATTTTTTTGGCTAGTGCCAAAATTGGCAGAGGCATAGTAGGGTTCCTTACTATTCTCAGAATTTCCAGGTAGACCCTGGGTAGCTTCACAGCAGAGGTGCTGGGAAATTAAGGAAGTGTGAAGTTGCACATGGCCACTGAAAATTAGGAAACCTAAGGACCTGATGGACAAAATTACCTTTTTAGTACATCAGCCTTATCCCCTGGAAAAGACTTAAAGATTGAGGGGAATCCTATTGGTATGTTGAAGATAATTGGTCCCCAGAGACAGATATTACAATCTTCTTTCAAAATTGTCCAATTTTCTGATCTTACTATACTAAAATGAAAAATGCCTATTACATTAATTTAACAAAATTACAGAGTACTCTGTAAAATCCATCCGCTTGTCTACCTTCAGTCACATATACTAAGTTTATTTCAGAAGTGCCTATTTTGATTTAGATTATTTTATTTATAGTTTAGAAGATGTTCAGGTAAAATGAAATGTATTTAAGATTATTTATTTAATGTCTCTTTCCATGCCTGGAATAATCATCTTGGTCACAGAGAATGTTGTTTCTTTTTGTTATATTATATACCAACACATAAACCAGTTGATTTCCTATTATCAGGTGTTTCCAAATTGCACATTTTTTTAAGTCATATATTTGTTATTTCTATTTTTAGACACTGTGTAAAGCAAAAGAGTAAGTCTGTTAAGCAGATGATTGTAAGTATGTACAGGTACCAACAAGACCTTAATTTATTGATGAAGACACATATGCCATGCACACCTGCAAACAAATTGCACATTAATTTCTGAAGTATATGCTAATGCATATATTATTGACATGAAAAGAAACCTTTTATTAGTGAAAGTTTTAAAATAATCTTTTAACTCAGCATGTATGGCAGCTAAATTTACCATCATTAGTACAAGGAATTACAAATGTACATCCCTTTATGTGCTCCTGGGCTTCCATCCTGCCTATGATCGACATCATCACTCCTTCCTAAGTTTGAAGGCATGCCAAGCTTATATGTGTGCACAGCTTATACATGCATAAGGCAGGTATGCATGCATATGTATATGATACATATGTAAATTAAGTTGTAGTCTATTGGGATTTTAATATCTACACATAGAAAATATCTAAAGGAAAATTCAAATTAATTACTGCAGTATCTAAATGTCCATTATTGCCTAAACTTCGAAATCCCACTAATAGCCTTAAGTTACAGAGTGGGACTACACAGCAGTGCTGGTGAAGTTTCTAGGAGGCTACTCTCAACTGTACATTGTGTCAGCCAAGGGACCCACAGATGTCTGCCATGGGATGGGAAAGTTGTCTTTGAAAACAATTAACCCTTCCAATAAGGGCAATAAAATTAAAAGCCCTCTGTCACGCTGTTCTTATCATCAGCTGCTCTCCATGCTGGTCCTTTACAGCCTCCTAATGGATTGTATATCCTGTCAAGAGCCTGACTTCATAGGGATTTTCCCAGAAATTGTATTTGTTGCTTACATGAATATTTTGTGGAATTCTGATACATGAGATGAGTGGGAAAACATATATAATAATATAATGGAAAGCTTTTTTCTGGTTCTATAAAATATGGATAGTTTAGTATTTTATGAATACAGTTCAGTTTTCCAAGAAAATTTCCACACAGGTAGAAAGTAATTTTCTTTTGAAAAATCTCTTCCTACATTTTCTATGTCTTAAGCATCACAAAATTCATGCAGCAAGATACATATTCAGCTAAAAATATGCCAAAGATAAGCCTTCAGGTTTATCTGAATTCAGTGAAGTTGCAAATGAATATTATTGACAGGATAGTAATACTGGTTGTGCTGTAAAGCTACTAACAAAGAAGAACATTTATTGACAATTCATTTTGTGAGCTTCTGATGGATTGTGAAGGATGAGTATTTTCAGGCTGATGACAAAACCAGTATGTCTGTTGCTGAAAAGTAAATAGAATAAAAGAATGTAGGAGTTTTGGTTACAAATATGTATTCAGGTGCATCAAGATTTACTGTCTAAGGTGTGGGGAGGAGGTAGCACCATCTATTTGCCAACAATCGTGTTTATATCATTCTACATCTCTTCTAATCTTTACTGCGCTGCCTCCTCATCATTTTTCAGTGTAATGTACACAGTGCACCCTGCATTGCTTATACTGTAATGATATATACAAAGAAATACAGTCCTTTTTGCTTTCATCAGAGCTACAATTTCACTTATATTAAAATAGATATCTTGGCATAATTTATTGCCTTGTCTGAGCTACTGTACTAATACATAAAAGTTCTATTAATGTAACTACATTATTAAATATACAAATGTAAATATAAAGTTCCAGTAGTTAAATGATACAACATCACTATATTCAGACAAAGACAAACCTCAGGAATTGTTCTGGATTAGTGCTTGATTTTGAAAGGAGGAGGAGGAAAGGTGGGAGGAGACAGGCTGGTTCTGCACTAATAAAAAAAGAGGCCATAGCTCTCTGGCACTGTGGACAACTTGTGTGGCACAGCTTGTATCAGTACAGTGAAATTTGGGTTTCTGCCCCCAAATGGGTTACCTTCCTTCATACTGTCCACTATTCTGAGCTACCACCCAAACCACACTTAGGCATCGCCAGTAGGGCTGCAGCAACCTGGCTGGAGACAGGCTCAGCAGTGCTAAACAGTACAGGTGACAACAGGACAGGACTGTGCCACAGTCTTACCTAGATCACTAATATGAGTGTAACTTTCTACTATAGAGGGGCCAATAAAAAAAATTTGCTTTTGTATAACTAAAATCACTTTAAAAAAATCATATAGTTTACCCATGTGTGAAGTTTTTTTTTTTAAGTTAACAGAATCTAAATCAAAAGGATTTAGGGGAGGTTCACATTGCTTTATTTTACCTATCCAGCTTAGGAGCCAAAATTATGTGCTTAGAATTAGGCAGTGTAATTTTTTTAAGTGTCTGAGCAGGGGATTGCATTGATTTAAACTACGTCTATTTAAAAACAAACCAGCACAATGACCTTTTGCATGGGTCACCTTAGACTCCTAAATTCCTGTATAAAGGACCAACCTATTTCTTCATTCCATGCACACACCAGTTTCCTTGCACATCAAAAGAAGTAAAAGTGATTGGAATCTGACATGTTGCTATTACTACACATGCTTTCAGAAACGTGGTACCAGCTGCAGCTGAAAAAATTGTTACCCTGTCCTCTTTATTGTACAACTAAGGACAAACCAGATGCGTCACTTATCCTCAAATTTTTATTTTAATTTTCTTTTCAGAGTGTAGTTCATCTGAAATTGCGTCTTTGGAAGTCCCTCAGGCTGCAGGTTATTCCTCATCCTCTTATGGCAGGTATTTTAGCTCTGTGATGCACCACACCCAGTTATGTCCTTGCACAAACTGACCAATGTGACCAGGCAGAATTATCAGGGTAATGACTAGTAAGCCTGGGAAGTCTAAATACAAAACCAATGCAGACATCACCCTAATTTCCTGGGGATGTAAACAGAAGAGGTTGCAAGAAGGAGTAAGAGTTTCATAAACTAAAATTGGTTTCTTTCTTATATTGCCTTAGTCATTGCTTTAATCATTTAATCTATTGCTTTAATCAAAATTTCTCCTTTTAAATAGCAAGAAAACAACTTTTGTTGAATTACCTACTTAGCAGCAGTGATAATAGGTTAAACAAGTATTGATTATCTTTCCTTAATGATAAATTATTGTATACATGCTAGGTTTTGCAACGCTTTTTCTCAAGTCTAATTCAGTCCTAATGTTATAAAAATCTACATCTTTCCAAGCTTAAATAAAAATTGTACTAAATATACTGAATGATTTGCAGAATGACACAATGATTACTGAAAAAAATGCCTTGTGTTACGTGTTTGACATGCATCCCTCCATGTACACTGTTTTTCCATACTTCTATGGATATTAGAAAATGTAGACAGCCATGCTGCAATTCAGGACTGCACTGAAAAAGAAATCACAGTATGTAGTTCAGAAAAAAAAATACTGCTTCTACTCTGCATGAAATACCTCTGAAACTGTCCTTACTGCCTCCTGACTCATTCTTTTCCACATACACATAGAAACACTCTCATGGCCCAAGATAAAGAGAGAGATTTTGTGCAACAACCAGCAGAGCTTTGAGACACATTTTTTTAAAACACCGAAGTAAATAAGGCCTAAAGACAAAGGTTCATATTCTGCAGCAGTTTTAAGATACTGATGACCCTTCCCACCTGCCATTGCTCCCTCAGAGACCACAGCACAACCGTTTTTGGGGCTGGGCTCTCAACCAAGTCAGGCTCAACTTTAAACCCAAACCAGCTGACTTATAAACTTTATAGCTTATAAAAAGAACAACCCTGAATTTCCTTATATCTTGGCTTTGGAAATGAATTCTTGGAAAGCAGGAGGTAGAATGAAACCTATTTAAAACAGCACTGTCACTGAAAAATTGCATGTGGAACTACATTAAAGTCCTCACTGAAAAGCTAAAATGTACAGCTAAGGACCAATTCTTTGAAAAGTTTTGCCTCTAGCTGTCCAAATGTCTCTAAGTGCCACTAGGTATCTGCTGACATTTTCACATTATTAAGTACCTTTACAAAATCTGTCTTGGTGTGGTAACAGAAGTGAATGACACTTAAGTTCCCTGCTCAAGAATTTTTGAAATGTTAGTCTTGGTATAACCTACGCGTAGTCAGACATCTCCTGTCCATTTCAGATGGTTTTAGATCATGGCTGTATTTCTTGGCAAACCTTGATTCTGATGGCTAGTTTGAAGTTCTGCCCTTGTATTATGGGGTCAGTCTTTGTCCCATAGATGCTGGCAGATGTTACTTGTACCGTAAGTTTGTCATTGTTAAAACTATGGCATAAGCACTGAATACTCCCTAGTGTCCTGTTGCCCTCCACCCCCAAAAAAAAGATTACTAATGTAAAAATACATCAGTATTTCTGCAGTAAAGCTCTTCTTTCAAAGCGTTACTTTCAATAAGCTTGAGATACACTGTTGCACACTAATCCTTCAAATGTGGATATATTTACTGATGCAAAAAATTAATAAAATATTGTTATTGGCACTGGATATATTAAATGTAATAGATCTAGAAATTAAAGAAAACACACATGAAGTAGTCTGATAGTATCTTAATAAGTTTGAAACTTACTCAGGAGGTCTAGTATTTTAGCATGATCAGCAATGGGAAGAAACCCACAAGTTCTGCTGGGGTTTTTATGCTAGACAAGATTATGAAGCTGTACTTGAACCTGGTGAGGAGAGAGTGTGGTTGTCATCTCTGCCTTGCAGTCTTAGCCTCTTATATCTACAGTGCTCATTTAGGCCATTCCCTACATACTGTGAATGTTTCTGGGAGGGCAGCTTGTCAGGAATACCTGCTCCACAGGTCCACGTTACATGACCCCCATGGCCCCATTGTCATTCCCGCCATGTCCAGATTGTCAAGACACTACTGGACTGGTGATTCCAGCCAGCATCTTCTGTCAGCTGCTCTGTAATTATGGATGGTGTCAGCCCCCAGGTTACCAACCACAGACATGCACAACATCCTCACATCTCTGTGATGAGTAGGGACTGTCTCCAGCTTCCCTGCCATCTCTCTGAGCCTGTGGAGCAGCCCAGTGTGGGTTGTTTGATGCCAGCCCCTGGGATCAGACTGAAGCAGGCCTGATACATAGTGTCAAGAGCACCCATGAGAGGACCCAGTGAAGTGTCCATCTTCTGGTCTGCTCCTCATGGGTAGGCATGGCTCCTGGAGCACTGCAGATCCCAACAGCCTTCCAGAAGGCACGGCACAGACAAACCTGCTTGGGCCATGATGGCTCAGCTCAGCACAGGCTTGAGAGGAAAGAGCCTGCCATCATTATAACCATAAGATATAGCTTATCTTCTGTGGAGGGAATACAAATCTGTGTGAAATAAAGCATGGGTGCTTAGATGGGTGACATAAGTAATCAAAAAGGCATTGCACTGTTAGTTGGAAAAATTATTCTAGCTCCTATGTTTAGGCAAGGATGTTTAATCATGAAATGTATTTCTCTGTGGTCATCCATTACTGATGTCAAAAATGGATGCTTGAAGAAGTCAAACAATTCCTCCTTTTATTTGCCAACTTTGAATTAGTTTCTCTGCTTAAGGAAATTAAGAACAAATTCATCAGCATCTAAATGTACATTCTGTCTTAATTAGCTACTGGTACTACTTTGGAAGCTACTTCTGTTCATAGTGATACATTTAACAGAGAAAATTACGTGTTTTACTTTAAGCAGTCCTATTCTAAAATCATCTTCATAATCTTCTATAAGACTGTGCTTCAAATGGTTCCTGAATTTATGAAGTTTATGAGTTTGGAGCACTTTCAGAACTCTTAATCTACGTGTTTATCTAAATATATATTTCAAATGTTGTGAGGATCTGGATACAGTTCTTGAAATCTTAACTTTTGAGCTCTGAGGTGTTTAAAGAAGAACTTCTGTTGACTCCACTGACTAGAGAAATTCTGACTTAGCAGAATCTGCAGAATATACCAGAGCACAGGGAATGAAAAACTATTTTTATAAACAATTATTTTTGAGTCTTAGAACGTACCTTGTGCTGGTGTTTGAATGAATATGCTTTTCCCTGGCTTCACTATTTGGTTTAGCACATGACCTGCAATACACTAATTATACATATCAGTATGTAATATATGTACAAACTCCTTTACATGTCTAGCTTAGAACATTCAGTCACATGCAAATATAAAAAATTTCCATGATTGCCCCCAAAAGCTATCATGTCTTGTTTGGGCAAAAAGACAGAAAATCTTTTCAATGGCATTTTTCTACCTTTCTATTTTTGTATTAAAATTGCTTGTACAACATTGTTTTATATTTATCTTTGTTCCTATCTCATAAAATTTCCAAACAAATTCCTTTGTGGTTAGGAATAGCATTGCAGTCATCATTTAAGAGCCAACAATGTAGGTTTCCACATCACAACATTCTTTCTTAATGGGCTGAAGAAGCAAAACAACATAATAAATTAATTATGTGAAGTTACTTTTGGGAGTAGAATCCAAAGTTTCCTAAATAACTACATTAGCTGGAGCCGGCAATGTGTCTTTCTGGTATTCAATCAATGCAGACTTCCTTTCATTCTGTTTCCTCCTTTCAGTCAGTATAATTGATAACCACTACACTTGTAGTTTGATACACTCCTTCTTTACCTGTTGTATTTTGCAACACCCTTGCAGTTCTTTTAAAGCCCAGAAGCACGTAAAAGCAGAAGCAACTAAAAGTATGGGTAGTTCTTTGAATATCCACATAAGTTTTGTTAACATTTCAGACAGGGTAGTCTGAAAATCTTTCTTATCTCTGGCACTTTCTTCTCCCTTGTTCTTTGTGGAGGAGATGATTTGCATCTTTACAGTCTCACCTGCACCTGTTCACCCAAGAGGGCTAAACTGCTTCACAATGTTTGCCATTGTGTTTCTGTAGTTTTCATCTGTAGAAAGTGCCTTGCTCGACAGAGATGGATTTTTCTATGTTTCTTTTTACCTAGCAAAATCTGAAGTTTAATTTATCAATCACCAAATATTACCTCATTCTTCTATGCTTACAGCTAAATAATATCAGCTACCTTTTTCTTTCAAGAACAAGAGAGAATTCTGCCTTTTCCTGTCTAGCAATAGCAATGTCTCTCACATTGGCAGAGTTTACTGTGGTTGTATATGACATCTTTACAGGCAAGAGCATTTATTGCAT
>VZTL01049142.1:0-53305 GCA_013400535.1 Scopus umbretta | reverse complement strand
AGTCTCAGGAGGACATCATTTAATTTAAAGATATATTACATTTTGGAATACTCAAAATGCCAGAGCCAAAGCATAACATGGGACATAGTATGGAGCGGAAAGAACATAGGCATAGCCTTATCCACTGTGAAACAGAATCCAATTGAATTACTTATGTATCAGATTTCAAGAGATGCTCTCAAGTACCTTTTAGTCTTACTAAGGTTACCTATTTTCCTGAAAGAATTTACAATTCAGCAATTAAGAGTCTTAAAAAAGTTGCTTCTTACATTTTGCCTTTTCTTTATTGCCATTTTTTATAATGGATAGTGAAATAGTTGCCATTTTGTATGCAAGTTCTTCACCAGCTTTATATAATTCTATTTTCTTTTAACGTATAGATACCTTCATGGCAAGTTGAAAGCCACTGGGTGATAACTTTGCTCTTCTTAAGGCAATGGTAAAGTTACCAGCATTTCAATCACTATGTGTAGGGGCATGCTTTTAAAGTCAATGTGTATACTGAGTAGCTGGCAGAACTACTAGCTAGGTATATAAATCATGGTGATAGTGACATAATATTGCACATGTCAATGCAGAGTGTGTCTTGAAGGCCCACCTACACAACTAAATTGTTGAAAAGCTGTGGACAAGTTTATGATCTTTTGTACTGGTAGAAATAACTTCCAAACTCCAGCTTTGAGTAAGTACCTTTCTCTTTCTCTATGTCAAAACTCTTTAACTAGGCTTAGAGTTTTAAGTTAATAATTTAATTAATTCATGTATTTGGACCACCATTAACTACAAATCTTTCCCTAACCACTTCATAATGAAGTTAAATTGTGAATTAAAAGGTATGCTTCTGTTCTTTTATTTCAAAAGTTCCCAAGCGTGAAGCTATCATAATGAAGTAAGTTTGGAGTAATTCAGTACCCGAACTAGATAAAGTACTCTAATTGTAAAATGTGGTGCTAAACTGTACAAATGGTACTGGAAATCAGCAAAGTCAGTAGTGTGTACTTGCAGTTTGACTTTGCACCTTATATACTGTTAATTTCTTTAGAGAATTTACTATGTGGTCTTTATCACAGTGGACAAAGACTGAGAGATCCTTCAATGATTACAAAATCAGATGATATCACCAGGTAAAAAGCTCTCAGTTACACGTATAGCAGCAAAAACTATAGGTGTGTTCTTTCCCATCAGACTTTAGCCATCAAAGACTTATGTATTAGTTTCACAAAAAGGGAGAAACATCTTTGCATTTCTAAACTTTTGAATTTATATTAGGCACTTACAGAGATTAAAGATCACTTCAGATGATTAAACTCAGGCAAAGTGAGTCCTGTGCTAGTGTGTGACTGACTCCAGAGCTGTTGAAAAAAAATGTGGAGGAAGAGACCTCTTGTGGACATCTCACTTCCACAGATGTAATGGACTGTTGTATGGAGTACCAAGAAATTCCATAAAATGTCTTGCAGGTCTCCAATATTCCAGGTTTTATTTGGTTTTAGCTGTCATATGGTACAAAAACCACCTCAGGAGTACCAGATATTTGTATCATATCAAGAATAACATATTCTACTTTCTCTTTGTGGAATCTTGGAAAATTGGATGAAATTATTTCATTTACTAACTCACCAAACATACCACGTTGAGGTTCTGTTCTGATAAAAATAATATATGAGCTTATATATTACCTATATATACTGTCAACTGGCCTTAAACTAAAGAATAAGATACAGGGATGCCCATTATTACTCACTTGAATAGAAACAGATTACATACTGTCCTTTCAGAGAAATTCACCAGATTAAGATTTTCTTATCACTATATCTAATTGCAAAATGCAATTACACTTTGTTTAGGTATAATTATTAATCATATAAAAACCTTCTGGATAATTTGATAGTAAGTGGAACTAAAAGAATCACTGTTCCTATTAGAATTCATTGAAAATAAGAGTTCCTGTATTGTTCTCAAGTGTTATGAGCTCTATAAATCTTTTCCTATAAAATAGAAAAGTTCATTTAATAGCCTTAAAAAACTTTTTTACACTTACATCAGCATACTAATTAGAGAACGACTTTGATACCTTTCCCTCTTCCAGCGTACAGGTGCTTCCTTGCAAGGAAATAATTTCAGCCCTAGTTGCTGTTATCAGCTGGAGCACCCATCGAGAAGTATCCATGGGCTATCATCTCCCTCAGAGACAGAGACATTTTGCAGGTGGAAAGAGTGGCCAACAGGCATTTTTAGCAGTTCAAGGATCTGATGTTTTCTTTACAAGAAACTTCTTGATTAGTCTGTTAGCATCTAAATCAATCAATTTCATACTCTAAAAGAAACAAATGAAGAACTTACTCTTTTAAACTTAACATAATAGACCACAAACCAGTAAATATCATAAAAGTTTTTTTTTTTTCAATTGAATTTTTCAAACAGGGAAAAATGCTGACATTCCCTATCTGTATCATTCTGATAAGCTGTTCAAGATGCCACCTGACATTATGCATAAATGTTTCTAATTGCTCTTGCTTCAGATTTCTGGAGTCTAGAAAAGAACTCTAAGAGGGCTCCCTTGTCATTACCATTCTGTTTGCTTTTTTTTTGTAAAAAGACCTTTTGTAGGATACGTTATTTGTTTTGTGGTGTGTTCTAGTCTTTAGAATTTCCCAAAGACACCTGCAATTTCTGCTAGGATCAAAACTTCACCATGTCTGTGGCAGTTAGGAACTGTTATATTGATTCAGCTTTCATTTCTAATCAATGGAAGTTCACTGGAGAAGTTGTGCCAAACCAGTGTTAATTCCCCCATCACACACACTGTCAGAAGGCGACGTTTGCACTTTGTCCTCTAATTCTGCCTGTGGGCTGCCCCTGAAGCAGCCCTGAGGGTGGGCTGGCAGAGAAATCACACAGGAGCTTGGGTGGAGAGAAGGAACAGCTCGTTACACTGTCATCACTGAATCTGTCAGCAAGCAAAATCCTTGCCAGTGCAAAGTCAGGCAGATTACCTGAAGCAAGAAGTAATATACTGTCTAGCCCTCTTTTTAAAGTCTTCAAGAGGGAATGTTTTCTTGATTCCTTTTTTTCCTTGTGTGTCTAGGGCCCTGAATAAGAATCATGCTGTTTAGGATAAGTAAAAGACCACCCCAACACTTGTAATGGGACAAGGAAAAAGGATTTGAAAAAAACTTGTCTAGTTAGGAGTCTCCTATTGTGCTAGACACCATTAAAGAAACAAAAGTAAAATAACTAGAAAGACCTGGGGCCACTCAGACAAGAAAATGGTTGTACATGAACTTAATGACTTTCCTTTACGGATTATATGAGAACACTAAAGATATATAATGGGAAAATATTCATAAAACATAGCTCCATTTTTCCACCCAGCATGGACAGTTTTGCAAAATGACTCTTTTGACCAGCTTTAGATGTAGGACAAAAATTTAATTTCAAGAGCATCTTGGCAAGTAGAGCAAGATTTCCAGAACAGACCACAACAATACTGATGTGGGACAGGCTATCAATTTTTCTGCATTAAACAATACTGGTTGCAACTAAATTAGGAGAGAGCTTTAAAAGCATGTTTACTGTATTAAAAGCTTTGTGGAAGCCATTAGTAAAAACTATTTTACAAAAGTAGTAAGTAATATTTTCTTTTTTTTTTTTCCTGTGCTTGTTTTATTTAAAAAGAAATACTTGTATGAAAATTTCTGTTGCTTAGGAGTACATTTGTTCCATAGGGATTTTGATTTCAAGTCAGGAAAAAGCAGCAGGAGCTGATAAAGCCCTATGTGTGTATTTTTATGCAAATATCTCTAGCAATCAATAGGGAAAAGTGATAAAAAACCATATATGCTCTAGAAACAGAATTACTCCTATATAAAATGTTCTTAGAATTTCCCATGAGAAGACAGTAGTTTTAAAAAGCAAGTTGCAAGTGCCATTCTTAATCTGAAAAAAAAAAAATCTATGGCAAATTTTTCACAATATATTTAGGAAAGGCATAGAAGTAAATATTAAAGGGTGCATACATTGTCAACCTTGGAAGCAGTTCCCATTAATTAAATATGTGCCCAATTCTAGCTATTACATTGAAAATATACCTCTGTGAGAGCATCCGGCTTAGCACTCCTTGTCAGCTAGTCACCAACAGAGCCCAAACACTGTCCGTGTTTTACTGCCCCTGCTCACTCGGGGGATGCTGCTGTGCTGGTTAGGATCCTCCCTCAGGTTTCCTCTCAAGAGACACGTTGCTTTCCTATCTTGTTCCTATCACCCAGTTGTTTTTATTGTTCTTCCACCGTAATACAAATTTGTCCTTTCCCATTATTCCTGTCAAACCTGCGAGTTGCCTGGTTTCCACTTCAGCTCTCTAGAAGGCACACCATAAACATGCAGTGAATGGGGAAATGAAGCTAGAGGTAGATACAGATGCACCACAGATTGCCATAATGGATTACATTTGCTTGCATCATTACTTTTTACTCAGAAAGATAAAGCTGCCAACTCATTCAAAAACAAACTTCCAGAAAACAGTGCCACTTAGGCTATTTTAGCCTTCTCTATCTAGCCATCCATGTTTAGGAATACATGCAAGAAATTCATCGCTTGTCTTCTCTGTCTTTGAAGAGACCTGCAGCTTAACAAACACACATAACAGAAAGGTCAAACTCTTCCTGCATGGCCTGTTCTCCAACTGTGTCCCCACACACACACACACACACACTGCCACCTTGAGACTATTTTTCAAATTATTGCAGTTAGTTCTGCTTTTCAATCTAGTCACTTTGAGGCACCTTTCTTTAGACTGGATGCAAAAGCACCTTCTTCCATTGCAGGAAGCCAACGAGATGTACCCAGCTTTGCCTAAGACATGACGGAGCACTTTCAGCTCACGGTGGCTATATGGATAGGTGTATTCATTTGCACAACAACTTTAAGCCTATATCTGCACACTCTTTTGCCTGAATACAGGGGAATACAAGATTGCCTTGAATCTCAGGCAATCCTCTCTGTCTGAAGAGCAAGAGATTAAAAAAAAAAAAAAAGCACAACACACTTTAAAAAATGAAACTGCATGTGTCCCTCTTTTACACTGCACAGCCCACTTCCCCTGTAGTCTGACTCCAGCCCCCATCCTCCTCCAGCAGGTGGGTGCTGGGTAAGTAGGAGACTAAAGAAAATTCATACAGCTTGAGTTCCTCCTCTCACTGTGACTTTTTGACTCATAGATGACCTGTGCAGACAAATAGGCTGTTGTTCACAAATGCAAGGTGAGATTTATTTTTCCAATCCTAATTCCCCAGGACAAAAATCTGGCTTTATGTTCAGGTTAATATGTTGAAAATTTCTTAATATAAGCCTTAACTCCTAAATTGTATAGACAGGTTCCTTAAATCATTGTCTCAAGCTGATCATTGATCAGGTCAGGGTGAGGTCAGATTCACATCCTTCACTGTCCTTTGGGCAAAGAGTAGATCAGGTACAAAACAGTTCACCCTCAGTCCATCTCCAGTAATAATAAAACACCTTCATTTTGTAGTAATTTCAGTATGTATTCAGCTAAAATATACTGACATTGAATCTAATAAATACTTGGAAAATTATAGATTCTTTCAAAAGAAAGACTATTTTAGGCAGAAATTCTAAGATCAGTTCAGTTTCAACAGAAAAGTAATCAACACTAGGCACAAAAACCTCCTATCCTGACTTCTTGCATGCTCTCTTCACAGAAAAGGAAAAAAATCAAAGTATTCGTAAACTTGTAAGAAAAAAGCCAAAAGTAATAAGCAAACACATATCCATGATTATGGAATCTTTATCAGGCATATGACTGTAGGAACCAGTTCTAGTGGTTCTAGATTCTAGTGGTTCACTCAATTCTAGTGAGATGTGTCACATTTATCAAACATATCAAATGATCATTTCAAATGATCATTTATTCTTTGGAGATAAAGAACATTGTTATTCAGAAAAATAATTTTCTAATCAATGAAAAATTCAGATTGTGAATTGCTTCCTATTCAAAATTGAGTGAGGAAACAGTTTTAATGATACTCATCTCCAAAGCTGCTTAGGACAGTTAAATGACTTTGATTATACAAAATATAAGCAGCTGGGTTTGACTATTTTAATGTAATTCCTGATAATCTTTCTTTTCAAAGAGAAAAATAAAAATTGAAAAATCAAAAAATATAAAATGTTGGTTTAATGTGTTTTGAGTATAAAATACCAGTGTAAACAGATATTGCCAAATTTAATATCATAATTTTGAACAATACAAATTGGACCAAATAGTATCCTCTGGTGGAAAATTGAATATCAACAAATTTTCTAATGGCTTTGAGGATCAGAAATTGGATGAAAGAGAATGGAAGCAGAAAAAAATTGCACAAATTGGCATTCAGTGGATGTTCAGACAGTGTAATTTACATGTATAGGAGACAGAGGGAAGTCATTAAAGCAAAAGCAAATTATGGGATAGTGTAAGTCAAAATCCGTTCTCTTAGAACTTTAATTAGCCACCCTCATCATTGCTTTTCTCTTACAGGCACTTCTGCCCCATCTCGTTCAATCGACACCAGTCCAGTGCAGCACCTAAATTCAGGGCTACATTACGTGTTTTAATAAATACACCCATTCTCTGACAGGCTCCGTCTACAGCTTGTCACTCTTTATGATGTTGCTAAAGTTAGGCCAGCTTTGATGGAAGATTTGCTCACCTACCGCAGCCCTCATTTATCTGTCTTGGAAGCGTGATTTGAGGCAAGCTCCTTATATTTTGTGGAACTGCAGTGGAAATTTTATGGCAGCAAATATTTATTTTTAAGGATTATTTTATTTGATTAAATACAACAGTACATACTGTTGCACACAGCATGATTTATATGGTGTGTCTGATATTGCATTTATTTCATATTGTCTGTGCCATTTCAGCTTTCAATGTACCATAGGTTGTCACTTGCAGGTTTGAGTTAATAGTTCATTCATATGTGTAGGACACTTCATGTTCCTCAGCAATCATCCCATGATGTCTTTAAAGTCTGGAAAGCATCACTAGATCAGTTTACACTTGATTTATATTTTCAAGGCTGTCACTGCAACAACAAGGTCCAGGATGTTGTTTATTTATTTGTCAACTGAAAGCTGAGGTTCTTGAGCACTGTTCCTGGGCAAGGGGTGAAAAATATTTGAGACTGACGGTCTGCAGAAGTTTTTCAATGGACAGTATTATCTCTGTGGCCATCTTCTCAATCATTACCAATTTTTCTACATCACTTTTGACTACCAGCTCTGGATGCATTTTCTTATATTGATTTTACCCATGCTATAAAGCACGTCATATTGCTACTCCTACTCAAGACTCCCACAACCACACAGCCATTGTCTCACTCAGCCAACTCACTGTAATAGGAATTCAGCATGAGTCAGTTTTCTGCTCAAAAACATGAACCCTTCTGAAGTCGCTGCTTGCCAGGAAACAAAGCTTCATCCTGTGCATACAATTTTATTCTTAAATATATAGATCAGCATTCGAAGTCCTTGTTTGAAATGGCCAAGGATGCAGGATGAACCAGCGTGCAAGTGTGGCTGGTGCATGTTCCCCCGCGCTGGACAGGGGACGGAGCTGCTGCCTGCACAGCAGACCCTGCCCCAGGGGCAAGTCCCAGTTGCCAAAGCCAGCATCAGCCATAATGTCAGGACAGGGATGCTGGAGCAGGTCTCACAAGGTATGGCAGCATTTTCCCATTTAGCAAGTATTAATAATACATGGGGGGAAAAGACTTTAGAAGACAAACAGTGAATTAAGCCATAAATCTCTTGTCATCTTTCTTTTTGTTTCTCACTGCCATTCTCTCAAGTAATCTATCAAATCACAGTAAAAACATTCGGGTCTAGTGATCACACATTATCATTTTCTCCACCACAATAACAATTAACATCTTATATATGAAGAATGTTTCAGTTTTTTTTTTTTCAAAACAGAAGAAAAAATAGTAAAATCTTGTGAAATACTTATAAGACACAACCTGTTAACAATAGCTGTGACTCTTTGGCAAGCCACTTAATCTTCTCTTTTCGTTTTCATTTGTCTAATAACTTATCTTCGTCTTACAGTTTGATGTAAAGACTAAATAGAAATGTTTGTACATTAAGTATGGCAAGAACTACTAAAAAGCTGAGTGTATTTTTTTTAAATGAAAAATACGTTATACAGTATAGTTACATGATTAGAAAAATTTATATCATATAATGCATACAATACACATACTATCAATTGAGTATTGAAGCAAATGAAACAGAATATTTTAACTTCATTTCTTTTTAAAAAAATTAAAAATTAGCACGATTTGCATATAGGCTTCCCTCAAGGTTTTATTTCTAAAAACTAAATTTTAAAAAAGTTGTTCAACTTTTAAATTAATAGTATTTTACCGATAGTCCTTTAAGTGCCTTTTAATTTCTTTATTCTCAAACCATAGGCAGTTGTTAGAAATTTTACGAGATCTGAAATGAGCAGTATTTGAATATAAACCAACTTTAGTCTCTTCCCTTTTAAAGCACTATATTGGGAGAACCTTTAACAAAATTGAATTCATTAGCTTAAGCTGTAACTACAATATAAACAGGCATACATTAACTGCCATAATCACCACGTCCTTTCATTTACCTTTATGTTCATACTTGCAATAAGGTAAATTTACAGCTCCACAGAAATTGCAGACAGCTCAAAGCCTTGAAACACTTGCAATGCTAATCTAAATTTAGAACAAAATGATGTAAGAGCTGACTTCCCGGAGCCCTGGTGAGGGGTGATGCCTGTGGAGAGCAGGCATGGCTGGGATAAGGCCATGGGGCCAGGGCAATGTGGTGGTGCTTGTGGTGGTGACCGGTCAGCAGGGACTTTGTTGGTCACTGCCTGGCTGGAGCACGTGGGAGCTGACTGTGCTGCTTGTGTTGCTTTCTCAAGAAAGCACCGTGGCAGGAGACCAGCCTGCACATGGTGGGGAGAGGAGGAAGAAGTCCCCGCACCAAAAGGACCAGAGGAGAGGAGGGATGAGAAAAGAGCATGAGCTGGTCTGCTGCTTTCTTCTCCATGCTCAGCCTCAGACCCCTAATGATTCGGAATTACTCCACTACTGGTGAGAATGAATGAAATTCAGATCTTATTAGAAAGGAATCACTCAAAATTTAATTTCAACTCTGAGGACCAAACCATGGGATGTGTTAAACATGTGCAGCCACTTGGCCCTTTGGGATGGATCCAATGTCCTAAAAAATCATTGCTTTGTCCACAGCACGTTAAATCAAATGTGTCACAAACTGTAAGTAAAAGACTTTTAACCTATGCACACAATTGCCATGAGAAGTCTGACATAGGACTAATTATTTTTAGCTGCTAAAACTTACAGGGCTTTTAGAAAAAGTTTGGGGGAGGGGATGAAGATGTAGAGAGAAAATGCTGAAAGGAAAAATAGATAGACTCAGGAATCACTTGGAAACCTTTGCTCACAAGGGTACCACTGCTTAGACTATGAAAATACTGTTTAAACGTCTGTCATCCTCCCACTTCGTCTTTATTCATTGTTTCTTCACCTCTTCTTGGCGTATTCAATCTTTATTCTACCCTCTGCCTATGCCTCTTCATGGCTTCTTCTCACGACAGAGCGACACGTTATAGACAGTGCCACCAGCTTATTTGAATTTAAGGTAATGGAAGCAAATAACATTTTAGTGGCAGAGAAATGAGTCCAGAACGCTTACAGCTTATGCTTTTATATATTGCTATACTGCAGTGTTAAAAATGATGGCCTGTAATTACTTTAAAATACAGTTTCCACTTTGAACATGCTAGAAAATGCTTTCTACTAGGTGAACTCTTAGCTCGTGACCTCTGCTCTTGTGCACAGCTGTGAATAGCCATCTGGAAAGGTTGTACGTATTCCTACTCATCCTGCATGTGCATATGATTACTGACACCAAGGAGTACGTAGGAGTGACCTTTTAATGCTCCTATGCTGGGCAAACTGTATTTCATTTTTAATTTAATATGGAATAGGATTTAATAATAATCTCAGAATGAATTTGGGAAGGAAGATAAAGTCTAAATGAGGAGAAATCAATCACTGAAAACCATTCAGATAACATACAGTTTTATCAACTCTGGTACTTTTACTACTATGCAAATGAGGAATTTGCATGGTGATGGTTTTTTTGGAAAAATGATTTGTGGCACATAGTCTTAAAAACATACCTATATACAAGTCCTTATATTAATTTAATGGAAGTCTTTATTCATGTCATTGCTACTCATTTTAAGGGTATATGAAGTTACTTAAATACCTATCTTCCCTTCTTATCATTGTTTTTAGTGCATCCAGTGAAAGAATTTGAGACTGTATCAACCAAAATCGCTATTAAATATTCCACTGAAAATATTCAATCTAGCACTCCAAAACATTTCATCCTCATAAAAATGGACTGCTAATGGGATCACAAAGTTCTGAATAAGAGCCAGAAATAAAATCAGACTAATCTAATAACTTGTTCATGAAAATTTTAACAAAAGACAAATTCATTTAGTTAAATTAAGTACGCTCATAGTCTAGGGTAAGGCATTACAGAAAGCTCCATTCACTTTGTTCTAGTAAACTAAGTGGAAATCACAGGCATCACAAAATGTCCAAGGTTGGAAAGGACCACTGGAGATCACCCAGTCCAACCTCCCTGCTCAAAGCTGGGTCACCTTTGTCACCAGGTCCTGTCCCTGATCTGGTCAGCCCTGGAAAACATGGAGAGGATGATGTATGTATGTGCAATAGTGTAAGGGGATCAGTTGCGTGCTGATGTGGAACCTGAACAACCCTTTTATACCCATATTGAGTCTCTCTCAATACTTTCCCCATTGTGTCGCTCTCCCTGGCTCTGGGGGAGGTGAAAAGCCAGCTGGGAGCCATCTTCCCCCTCTGTTACCTCACCTGCTAGGGCACAGCCCCCGCTTTCCCTTTATCATGGGTTAGACCCAGCCTGCCAGGACCTGCTCCCGTAAGGGGCATCCTGTGAGCACAGTCCTGAAAAAGAAGTGTCACAGATCGCAGATCGCTGGACTTAGTAGTGGCACCTGGTACAGGAGATGAAGAGCTGGAGGGAGGCCAGCTGATGCACAACCTGCTTGTGCTGTATTAGAAACATACGAGACTGGGTCTGATGAAGAATATCTCATCTATTATGGGATTTTTCAGGTCTGGCGACACAGAGAAAACATCACGGACTCTACTGCCTTCCCTCTTTCCTCCTGCTCCTTGTTTTTCCCATTTCTCAACTCATCTTTAATCTGTTTTCCATGCGTTGCCACTTACAAAACAGCTAAAGGGAAAATTCATCCGGGTAACCTGTGGACACATCTATTTGTACAAGATTTCAGCTGCTTTGAGGGGTTGTTTTGTTTTATTAAGCTGGAAAACAGCTCGTGTGGGAAAACCAGCATTTTGCACATATAATTAGGAAGGTAGATACTCTATTTCTGGACATGCACAGTCAAGAGCTGGGAGATTTTGGCACTTACTGAAATAGCTTTTGAACATCTGAAATTGCTCCTGAATATATTTTGATTACAGTGTGAGCATGGTAATAAAGGAGTCCTGAGAGAGAGAAAAGATTTGGATTCAAATTTTAATATAATTTGGCTGGGAACTGATTATCTCCCAAGCCAGAGCTGTTAGGTTTCCCATTGATAAACCTTTCTGCTGGCTTCTGGAAAGAGTCAGAGTTGGGGTTACCCTCTGTAAACAGGGTGCTGAGCCCTGCTTCGGACAGAAACAACAGTTGTTCCCACACTGGTCAGTGGCAATCTCCCTTTTCGCCTCCAGTGTGACTTTTGATTTTGATCCTAGACCCTTCGCGTTTCGCTGTTCTTTCGAATCCTTTTCTCGATTCCTGTAGGCATTGTTGGCGTAAGCTGCGATTCCAGATCCTGGCACTGCCCATCAGTTGAGATATCCCTGATACCAGTTTCAGGTCTGCTAAGAGAAAGACAGGAACTGTTTTACTGCACTGCGTCTATTTTATTGCACTGGCTTGTGGAGTTCAAGAGGAGCTGGACCTACAATCAAAAGACTTTTCTTCTTTTTAAAGGTGTTCTGAAACTTTATTCTGCTTTTCTGGATAGAGACAGAAGTCTTTCTCCCCATTTTGTGCCTTGTGAGCAGTGACTGGGTTTGTGGACGTAGTCAATACTTGCTATACCATTGCTAATTTTGCCAGCTGCATTGCAAGTGTTTTGATAACTGCATATTTTTTTGTTGTTGTTCAAGCCCACTTCTGGGGCCAAGATTTTTAATATTTTATTTTAAAAAATCACATTTTTACTGCAAAAAGCTGTAAATGAGAAGCCAGATGCCCTTGAAGTCTCAGTACTCAGCACTCTCCCTCAAACTGCACACTCTTTTTATTTCATAAATTTTAGAACAATCTGATGATTTTTGAGTCTTTGGCAGTGACAAGGCTCATACTACATTAGTCTTTTAGAGCTTTAGGTATTTTTGAATGTTCTCAAACTGCAAAACAGTTCCCCCACCTGTAACGTGAGTACTGTTCTTAAAAAAAAAAAAAATCTATTAACATTAATGAGGTAGTTACATTAAAAAAAAAATCCTATAAGAAAATCTCTAAAAATCATGTAACTGTTTTTCTGCTACTAGTCATTCAGCCGCTGTTTATAGAAATTCAATAAGTTTCTTTTACAAAGCTAGAATCAGAGCATTGAAGAACAACCAAAGCTGAACCTTGGCCTCCATTCCTTCAGAATTGTCTTTAAAAGAAAAAAGAGAAAAAAAGGAAAAGGTTTGCACTCTAATCAGCTTCAGCAGCTTCTCTCTGCAAAAGTTGAATGGTTTATCAAATGTATTGTGCAGCTTCTTCAACCATTCAACAGAGACAAATCTGCCTCTCACTTCTTAAACATTATCAGGAAATATTATGTAAAAATAATGTAAAAATTAGAGAACACAGCAGTGCCACCATTTTGTGTGCTCTAATACGAAGTGTACACTCTGATACAGTCAGCAATTAAATGGCTGTCAGATAGTCTGCAAAATTAAAGCACTCTGATCCTCCGGATCACTTGTTTACCTATATCCAACTCTATATGTAGCATAGTAAAGCTTATCAAGTTCATCCAGGTTACTAACAAACATAAAGTCCACACAGGTAAACTAGGAAAGGGCTAGGGCAGAGTTCAGAGTCCACTGAAATTGTTTTGCCTTTGAGAAACAAGGCATGCATATCTAATAGTAAAATTGGGATAGCCTAGCAAAATGAAATATATATAGGTATATGTATACAGTCTCTTGCTAATAATTAATTTGTCTTGTAAAGGGTAAGCACTGTTGAAAGTACTTTAAAAAAATTACTAACAACCGCAGATAGAGGTTGCTGTCAAATAGAATAGAACTAACTGCGACTGAGATCTGTAGCAGTAATTGATATAAACATTGACATTAATGCTGAGATACTTCCATGGAAGAATTCAGCACCTCATAAACCTCTTTCCATGCAAAACCTGACCTTTTAAGCTAATGAGAGAGTTGCCTGTCTTTTGCATGGGAACTCAGAATGCCCATCACCGCTTTTTCCCCGGCTGCCAGAACAAATCCCTTTTCATCCTTATCCTATATCCTTTTTAGGACAGTTGCAGCTCATGATAATGATAAAACAGTAACAAAACGGAATGCAGTTAGTTCTTTAATCAATAAAAAACGTCCTTTCCTGAGTCTTGTCTGAATAGTTTGTGCTAGAAATTGGCTGAGATCACTGCAAATCAGTATAATAAAATGATGATGGCCAGTTCCTTTGTAGAAAATGAAGCAATAAAGAGCTTTTGTGTTAGCTTTGTGTTTTTATTGATAGATACCATGCTGGAGACCACACACATTACCATTATATATGAGAAAAAACATAGCTGTTTCAACAGACAAAAAATAAAGCGCAGTTGATTCATCGGCTCCTTTAAGAGGACTGGCATCTGGACCACATGCACTTCAAAGTCAAATGCTGTACTGAGATGTGCTGCTTTGAAGTACAGCTGCTGATCCAGACAAATTTTGGAGCCTAAACCAGCATATGAATCTGCTGTACTCTGAAAAAAAAAAAAAAATCTATTTCAGATGCCAGTTTTGACTCATTTTAGAAAATTGCTGTCTGGATCGGCTGAACTTCAAAGCAGAACATCGCAGTGCAGCATTTCCCTTTGAAGTGCAGCTAATCCAGATAGTGGGTTTTCTCTGCCCCCTTTTTTTTAAGTAGTTAAAATTGGCATCTGACCTTACCAGTATTTCTCCTCACCCTCTGCACATTCTTCTTCCCTTCTCCCTTATTTCCTCTTCTTTTGACCTCTCTGAAAAATACAGCAATACTCACTATTTTGTTAGCTCCTGTATTACCAAAGCTACTATAAAGAGGGTGGTTGTGGGAATAGCCTGTATCAAGTCACGTAATGGACAGTGGCCAATTACTGCACATGGCTTGTCATAAAGTTTGTTCATAAATAATGCTTAGTTTTACCCTCCAAGAAAAATAAACTCAAAATAAATCCCTTGCAAATGCTTGTATTCAGAGTATGCATAACCACATTTCCATGGTCCTGCTAACTCATACTAATGGTCATTAGCACTGGTTTAAAAAGTAGCTGAGCTTAATAGCATTTCAACTTTAAGAAATGTTAAGCTGTTTTGTCACCGAAAGGTCTCCTTTGCAGCCAAGACAGGAAGGCCTTAAGAAAATGGTTTTACTGGGGGAGGAAGGAGATTACTACAGGCAGAGTTTGTACAGCTTCTGGCAAGGGGAGCCAAGGGTAAATGCAGTGTGCTCACCAGGACAGGACAAAAGAGGAGCTAAGACCTGGCCAGCCAGGAGGAAATTCCTGCAGTGTAGTTGACCATGTTTCGAAGCAATCTCTTTCTTACCCCAGTTATTGCCAGTTCCATGATTTGAGGGAGGGATTGCCCTCTGGGCAAGTGCAGAAAAGTGCAAAAAATTATTCTTCTGTCTTAATAAAGGCATATCAGAAAACATGCTCTTCACGTTGAATATAATCATGGTGCTGGGGGCTCAAAGAACCACCTAGAAAGAAGAGTCTTGAATAGACTAACAGCATTCTCTGTTACACTGGCCTGTCAAAAGGTTTTGACCTTGCTGAGAGGTACTGAATCCTGCTGACTCATTTTTGCAGATGGCTCCTTAGATCCTCACAGGAGTAAACCTCCGAGGAGAAGGAAATAGACTGAACAATCCTCACGACAAACCCAGAGCAACAGGAACATCTGGTTTTATAAATAAAAACAAATCCTGAAAAACAATGGGTAAGCTCTAGCACTGGACAGTTGTTTGTGGATTGTTTTGGGAAGAGGCTTATATTTGCTGAGTACCTTAAGTCCTGCCAAAGCAACGTCACTTCGCAGACAAAACGTGGGAGCAGTGTCCAGAGCACATGGAGAGCCACAGCACCTGCTCAAGCCACATGCGTAAGTAAGGGACACGGTTTTTCCTAACCCCTCTGCACTCAGACCTCTGAAATTGGCATCCTCTCCTCACCTCACAGGTCATGGGTGAAGGCAGCCGATGTTTGTGAGGCTTGACAGAGAAGCCCAGGAGGGAATTAATTGTTACTTCTCTCCTCCTAGCAGGGAGGGAAGGAAGTAGGATTTGTGTCCTTACCCTGGACAACGTAAATAGGTGAAAGAGAAAGTAACTGCTTATTTGATGACTGCAGCCAAATGAGTGAAAGACTAGCATGCATTTTAACGTTGTCATAATCTATATTTGCAAAAAACCTGGATGAGTGTTAGAGGGGCACACTTTCTTCTGACAGTTCCCAACTTCTGAGTGAGTAACTCTGCCACTCCAAAGATGTTGTAGCAATGCTCCCATGCAAAAGGGATGCTCCCATTTGTTACTAAATTAAAAGACAGATCATGAAGAAATGTGGCATTCTGTTCAAACTGCAAAGACAAAACAAAAAAACTCACCCAAATGCATGCTAGTACAAGAGGACGATTTAATGACAGCATCTCTCATTTGCTGAGAAATGACTCTGGAGAGAGAAAGGACTGGACAGTGACCAGCATTTTATTTACACAGGTCATGAGACATGTCACTTGGGTGATCTGTTCTTGTCAGGCAGTCCTTAATTAGAAAATTCCTAGAGAGAGCTCCTGCTCCCACTAGGTGCTTATTAAAATCTAAAGACAAAAGGAGTTAGTAGAAAAGCCTGAGGAATGGACAGAGAACTCAGGTTACACTGGAAGGCAAGAGTCAGCTGCTGCTAGCATAGGGAGAGGCACTCAGGATGGGATGCTGGATTTTGAGTGAAAAACTCTCAGTGCTGTTATTAGTGAGTATTTTTAGCATTAAAAAACCTAATTGGATATATATAAATATTTTAAGCTTGTTTAAAAGACATTTTATGGTTTGCTTACAGTAATACTCCCAAGCTTAATGTAAAACTTGCTATAAAATATTCAGCAGCCTTTTTATAACTAGTCTTAAAAACAATTTAAAGTCTTACTGCTTTATTTTTAATTATTTTAAGTCCATGTACTTTAGTCCTCAGATAAAGAGAACAGGGGTTTGCAGTTGTAATTGAAATTACATTCTGAGCTATTTTCAGAGGCTTTGGTGAATTGGGTACAGGGGGAAGAGGAAGGAATTTCCTCAGCTCCTAACTCCCTCAATTCTTTGGAATTCTTTAATTTTAGCTTTTATTGCATTTTTAGAGAGCAGGCTAAGCCCTGTGTTTAAGATCAAGTTTATCATCACACAGTAAATGTCATCTATATCCTCTACTGGGGATGTGGGGATAGGACTGTAATCCTGCATTTGCTAAAAGATAGCCTTATTCCAGCAGGCATTTGTGATTTCTATCATCTGTGATCAAGAACTGCATTGCACACTGATTTTGAAGTATCTCTCAGATACTTTTAAAACTTGAACCATAACCAGTTTTATATGCATTAAAAAAATACTGTAAGTGTCACTAATCTGTAGCCTGTCTGCTTTGTAGCTGGTGTGGCTGGGACTGAATTTCTATTTGTTTATTGATACCTTCCACTGGTATGAAGATGAAGATGCTTACATTTATACACGGATTATGCTGGGAGTAAGTACGAATTCGATTGTTAAAGGGCTCCACAAGAAGAATGTATGCATAGTCTGATTTTACTTACATACTTCATAATAACATTTTTGATGCTTCAACAGTAATTTTCCCATATAAGAGTATTATGTTAATATAGTATTTTCTTTCTTTTTCTCTTCCTATACCAAGCTTGTAATTTAATTTCTTTATACTGTTATATGTACAGTCGACCCTGGCATGGGCAAGAGCTTCTGCAACGTGCCTTAATTTTAACTGCATGCTAATCCTGTTACCAGTCAGTAGAAACCTTATTTCATTCTTAAGAGGAGCAAGCATTGTAAGTACCATTTCTCAAATAGCCATATTATCCTCCCTTTTTTATTTCTGTAGTTCAGCAGTATTATCCATATCAAACATTTTCCAAGGAATTTTAATTTTTGATAGAGAAGTCTGTACACTATTGCCTAGTTATTACCATTTAAATTGTCAGTATTCATGACTGAAGAGAAACAAATGGCTTGTTTAACACAGTGCTCTAAATGCAACACTGATTTTGGCAGCCGCTGCATAGCATGGTGTCATGAAGTGAAAAGTGAGGAGCTAGAAAAAAGGGATGTAATAATGCAACTTGGCCAAACGGAGAAAATATGTATCCATCATGTGTATCCGGTGTAGCTGCAAAGTGAAAATTGGAGAGACAAAATGTACAGATAGATAAAAGTGTCATAAAGATAATAAGGAACATGTATTAAACCCTCCTGTCTGAGTGGCCACCATTCAGGTCTTCCTTTCTTGTAAACATGTGTTTTTGTAATGGAGTGGTCATCTGTTCAGAGGCATTTACATTAACCTCAGCATCACGCATAAGAAGTACTTAAGGCTTTAGCTGTACTAGCTATAGCTTCAACTTGCAGTGAATTACTATAGTCACAGCAATTCCAATACCACGTGTTTGGATAAAAAATCACTGATCACTTCATGACTCCAAAACCAGGAATTTAGAAATCATAGCATTAATTTCTTTTATTGTAAACTGGTTCTTATTTCAGTTCTGCCTTTTTTTTTTTCTTCAGAGTTAAAGTTACATTTCAAGCAGTCTTTAGGGTGGGAATCAACACTGTTTTATAATTGTTTGAGTCTAGGAGATGAGCATTTAAGAAAAAAAAGTCTTGTTGGACTTCTGAATCAGTTTGTCAATTATCATAAAATATATGCACTCCCACTTAGATGCTGAGTAAGAACTCAGAGAACTGAACTCTTTCACAGATAATCAATATATTGCTCTTCTGGACAATATTCTGCTCTTGAGGAGCGCAGTACAGAGCAACTTGACTGGCTCCGGCATGGTCAGCCCAAGGCTGGACCCACTGACTCTCCGAGGAGGTGCTATGCCTTGGCATTGCACCCCACAGTGCTCCAGATTTTTGGAAGATTTATTAGCTGGGAAACCATGCGGATAAATACCAGGATCTTTGGCATGGCACTGTGCCAGATCAAGCGAGCAATCCAGACACCCACCCCACCATTCAGCGACTGAATTAGGTCCATGAGGGCTGTCAAGGTTCCAGCAGAGTATGTTAGTTTTGGCTCACCGCAGCCCACCCTGGCCCACCCTCTGCGCAGAGGCACCCAGCTGGCCATGAGTACACTACCATCGAGCACTTCCAATAATGGGAAGACAGCTCAGTAACGCATAAGCTTGCAGCCACCTGAGGTCTAGACAGCCTCACCCTCCTGGGGTGTGCATTTCATGAAAGCAGCGAAAATGTTTCCATTGCAAGCCGGCTTTGCCAGCAGTTCAGCCGTGTTCATGCAGCTAAACCTGAGCTTGCAAAGTAGTGGTGGGCCAGCCCAGTGTCCTTATACCAGCAAATGAGTTAATGACCGGCCCAGATAAACCACTCACAAATCATAGCTAAATGTAGCAGAGTTTTATCAAACCTGTTTTTCAGCCCCTACATAGGCTGAATAGCTTAAGAAATCCTGGAGTGTCATTATGCTGAATACAGTTACCTGAGCCCCCAATGCTAAGGCTAACCCAGAACTTCAACTGAATTCCTTAACATTCCATTTTTAAATGTACTGAACTTCTCTCTTCTCCTCTCCAACACACGAGTTGTAAATAGTAATAGGATTGATATAAAACAAATTCTGCTTTTTCACCAAGTGCTGTGGAGGAGCACTGAGGAGACAGCTTGACAAAAACATCGCATTTCACAAGATGGTTGCCTATGGAATAGCTGTAAATGCAAGTAAGCTTTTTAGCTTTTTTTTTTTTTTCCCTTCTTTGCCTTTGAACTGTTTTGAATTTCACAGTGATTCTGCCTAATGCTGTAATCCCCATCAGCTCTAAGAAGTGCTATTTTAGTGCAATCATTCGGTGACTGCAGCTTTAAATAGGTGTAGGAGTCCCATCTGATTAACCATTTGTAACCTTTTTTGCTTGAGAAGAGTTAGTAAGAGATACTAACTACTAGCTGCCATTTCGTTAATGTGACCTGCTTGTGTGCTTTTAAACATTTAGTGTAAATAACTTTCATTAAATCCCTGAGAGTAGATGTCTGGGGAGATGACATAGCATTACAGCCTGACTCCCTAAGGAAATGGTGCTAACAAGTCGCACCACTCACCTGTCCACCGCTACATCTTCTCCAATAATTTTTCAACCAGGTAGTAAATTTAACGTGAATTTGAGACAAGCAGCTGTCTCACAAACATTAAATCCCTACATATTTCTTTTAAATAGGTGGTGGGTACAGGGAACTAATGGCCCCCTTGAGGGAAAAACTGCATCTTGAGATCAAAAGTTATCTGTTCTGCTGGTCCTAGTAACTTGCTGAGTTCTAGATTTTTGTTTGCCTGGCTGGGAAGAAGACGTGGCACCTTCCTGTTCCCCAGGTGGTTAAAGGAACTGGAGAAGACTGAAGCTTGTAAGAGGACATGAGGGGAACAGGAGGTAGCGTGCAGGAGAGGGATGTGCAGAGAAGGAAGAACAAGAGGCAATATGAGGAAGGACATAAGCACATAAAGATGGAGAGGTATCCGGGTCGGAGAGTTTTCTGAGAAACTATGAAGGAGACACAGGAGTTAACCAGGGTTATATGCAAACATAAGGCATTGCAGGGTAGAAGTTCTACGCCCAGGCTGTCAGGGTGGATCCTGGTCCCAATATTTTTTTCAGTCTACATGAGGGAGCTGCTTTTGCATGTGTAGGCTGTTAATGTCCCCATACAGTGAGACAGGTATATGAAGTCAGGATTGCCATCAGGAATCAATAGCTAAATTTTGGCCTTTGTATGTAGCACTAGAGAATTCAGAGGGGAAGGCCGGGGGGTAAGAAAGTGCATCTTATAGTGTGTTATGATGATTTACTTATCTGTCATGTCCATTCATTTATCAGAGTTCAGTTTCAGCATAAAGCAGATTCCTACAGAACGCAACATTGCTCCTTTAATTAACAAATCAACCCAGGAATGTAAATTAACCAACTTCTACTTGGAGTATAATTTGTCATGCTCCAAAGAGAAAGCAAAACTGCACCGTCAAACCTTTTATGTTTTTGGTTTTTACATTCATATAACAATGTTTGCTAGTGCATTAAGGTGGACAATTTGGGAAGTGCAAGTCTATCAGAAAAGTGATTACTTTATGGCTTTGGTAATTCCAAGGAAGAAGACACAGGAGCTGATGTGAAATGACAGAAAACACCATTATTTAATTCTGTGACTCTCTAGGGAGAAAATGAGGGTTCGTTGTTGGGTTGCTATTTGGGTTGTTTTTTTTTCCCAGGATATAAAATGGACAAATAGTTGATGAGATATTTGAGGAAGAAAACAAAATACAGGGAAATCTAATGAACAAAACATGATAATTTATGAACTCATGCTTCCCTAACAGACAAGTGAGAACCAGCTATCATATTTAGGAAAACACTACATCACTGTATAGTCAGACTTGGGTAAAGAATTGCCAGAAAATCTGTTGCTTGAATTAAATTTCAAATTCATAAAAAAAATACAATCTACAGCACATATTGTGACAGAAGAGCAACGTTTCAGAGCAGAGGTACGCACAAGTATATTGAGTCCCTTTTTATAAAACCTAACAGTGATAAAATGATGTGTAAATAAATGCCATTTTCCTCTAAACTGACAGATTATTTATCCGAGTACTACTTATATTGCCTTTTGTTACACAAAACCATAGCCAACTCCTATTAGTCTATTGCAGTTTAGTAATCCTTAGTTAAATGAATGTTCTGCTCTGTATGATCAATAGCCTAAATGTGGCGGCAAGAAGTTAAACCAATTTGCAGATCAGATCAGTAAGCTTAGCCTCACAATATAAAATTGTAGACTCCTTTATTATTAAAGTAACGTGTATTCATCTCAGCTTGCCAGGTGGTGTTATTCCAGCATATTTATTTAATAGAGTGCTAAAAATAGTCAGTGCAACATTAGTATTGTCTGGCTTCTAACAGGCAGCCAGCTCAGCTGAGGTGTGCGTGGCCTTGGAAAAAGTACATCTGTACCTTTAATTTTTCATCATCTCTAATACGAATTCAAGAACAGGCTTTAATTGGTCAGGTCATAAAGGGATATAATTAGAGACTAGTTGAAGAGGGAAGTTGGAGGAAAGAGAGAGAGTAAACAATGCTATCTATAATCAAGGGCATCATTGAAAATTCAGTAAAGGGAATTC
The DNA here is from genome assembly GCA_013400535.1 of Scopus umbretta. Classification (NCBI taxonomy): domain Eukaryota; kingdom Metazoa; phylum Chordata; class Aves; order Pelecaniformes; family Scopidae; genus Scopus; species Scopus umbretta. Next base: position 31,482 of record VZTL01049142.1, on the reverse strand, counting down.
TGCTTAGTTTGGCTTCCTGCGTTCTGCATGCCTGTCTGTGATAAGAGCTGTCTCGGAGTTATTCACCCACTAATAAATCTTCCTTATAGACCTGTAACTCTGCTCGAATAAAATCATAGTTTCATGCACTCTCAGTTTGATCAGTGCAAATCATTCTATGCTTTCTAATGCAAAAGCCACTTTTCAGTTGAGAGGAAGTTGTCTGAAACCTAAAGATATCTACAAGAGATGGTAAATAAGGTTTTGTACAACTCCTCCCTCTTGCTGTGGTGTTTTTACCCTCTTAAGAAAGCACATTCATACATTTTCTGAAGTGGGAAGTTTGGGGGGGGGGATTTTTTTTTAATTTGACATACGGTGCATATTTTGAAGCAGAAACTGCTTTTTGTGTTGTTTTGATGTTTGCAGAATGGTTATATAGATATATTGCTCCAACAGTCTTTGAATTATGAAATGAATAAACCTTAAGCAATTAAGAGAAAGTAGGGGAAGGACAGCAAGGTTCTTTGAGTTAGGCTGTTTGAAATGGTGGTTCCTGCTCCTCAAAAATTCCAGCAGTGCAATTTTCTTTAAAAACATGAAAAATGCAGATAGAAGTATAGTGATGCCAGGTGTGTTCGGCTTCTGACAAGCACTGAAAAAATCCATAGCTAAAAATACTAGAAAACCTTTCCATATTCAACCACCTTTTAGTAGTGGTGGCTATGTGAAGAGCTTTGGTGATCTGAGTCACATTTTTGTGTAAGTGATGAAGTTTTAAAGGGAGCAGACGCTTGCTTATCTTCAAAAGAGGTTTAGCTGATATCTCAGTGTTGTACTTCCAGAAATTACAGAAAATCAAATTTCCATTAAACTGCATTTTTTTTCAGTCAGATTGTTTAAATCCAGACTTAGTGCAAGTACTAGGAAGGAAACCACATTAAATTAAAGATTATAAGCTTCCAGCTAGGATAAAAAATGGTCCAAGTCATGTTCTTCTTTGATGTTTATAACCATTCAAAAAAAAAAAAAAAAATCCAATGCAAGCATGTGTGTGGTCACTATTGTGATTTTTACATAACCTGACATTTTTTAGTCCACAAGTACAGCATGAAGCTGAGTTAAGGCACAAGGCAGTGGGTGGCAAAAGAACCCAGGCTTGGTCAGGGGCAGAATTCCCCATGCCTGGGTTAGCTGCTTGTAAAGCCATTCTCTTCACTGCAGGCAGAAAGGCCTGGATTTGACCCTTTGATTTTATCATTACGGGTTGGTTAACCAAAACATTTAACTGCTAGCAGCAAGCTCCAATTTTATTATTATCCTGTACAAGCATGCAGAAAAAGAGAGAGTGAAATCTTGTCCTCAGATAAACACATGCAATTTCTGTTTAGTTCAATGAGAGCTGTGTATGCTTCACTGAAGGCACAATTGGCTGAATAAGACTAGCTAAATTGACCAGACTTTCAAGATAATTTAATTACATCTCTTTGTATTTAAGAATACGTACAGTAAACACCATGGTCTAATAGCAACCCTTTTCTTCCCTCCCTCCTTCCAATAAAACCTTTTATTTGATCTCAGAGGTGGACTAGATAGAACATCTCGGGGTCAAATGCAAATTAATGTACGTTAAGTGCTTCAGATGTTCCAGATGTTGTTACAAACAACAGCCAAAATCCTTCAGTCTTCATGCACAGTTATAAAAAAGAACTTTGTTTAAAAGACTGCCTGATTTATTCCATACTTTATATTTGGTCACGCAGAATGAGGAAAAAATTGAACTGAAAATCCTGAGATGTAGTATCTTAAACTTTGCCCTCATGGTTAATTTACCTAAGCAGTGCAGGGGAAAAAAAAAACAACTGTTCTAACCTCAGATTTCAGAAATCTGCATATTAATTTTGGAATTGCTTACTAAATTCTATACATTGCAGATGCAAAGACCTTCAGAAAATGCACTTTAGGGATGTAAAATATTTTAGCTAATGGCAACATATCCAGTGCCAGACTTTTTAGTCTGCTACAACTATTGTACATTAAATGAACCACACTGAAAATGGAATTAGATCTTTGCATTACTCTTACCATGCAGCTATAATTCATTTTTAGATTGCATCATTTTTTCCTAGCAGCACACAAAAACCCACCAGAAGTATTAATCTAATAACACTCTAGGCAATCTTTAAGATCATGGGAGACTCAGGTAAACCAACATATTTGGTACATCATTAGTTTGAATGTTAATATTTTCCACATTAACAGCTACCACAGAACAGCTTGCAGAACAAAAAACCCACCCTCTCCTGTTCATTCTGGAAGTCTTCTACACTTGTAATATCCTCTACCTGTTAGACGAAAGCTGGAGGGTATGTCACCCAGAAGGGAAGATGTAGTAAATCCTAAAAGAAGAAGGTATGATGATGTTTCCATTGACAGTAACACTTACAGTAAAGCAGAACAATATGCAGATGGACAAAATGGTGTCCTTTAATAACCTGCAGAAAAATCTTACTAGGTTACTCACTGCTGACATGACTAGAATTTGTACAAATCGTGTATAACCCTGCACTTTGAGGAAGGTGCAAGATTTTGTAGCCTTCTAAACAGCAGAAATGTCACCATTTCATGTGAAGACTTCACAATCTGCAGTATCGCTTTTTAAAAAAATCTGTGTTTTGAAGGTGAAAGAGATAAAGTGTGTTCTGCTATGAACACAGATTCAAACCTCCACCTCTTGTCAATGATGCTGTTTTAAGTGAGCAAGGATAGTCCAAAACTTGCAGTTTATATGCTGCAGGGAACCCTTGGTAAAACAACACTGTGGATCACAACTGTGAAACTTAAGTGCTCCTAAGGCTGTGGTGACCATTACATCATATCAGGGTTATAAAAAGCAACCTGCAGGTATAGAGGAAAAGTGCCATTACTGGCTGCACCAGTAATCACTAGCAGATGCCAAGATATAACCACTCAGTAAAAGTCCACTCAGAGATTCATTGTCAGGGCTTTCCATCCTTTGAAAGTTTTCTCTCCTCTTACCCTTAGTCTTGTACCGGACTACATGCAGCATGTAACTCCACAGCCTACTACAGACAGCGGTCTGTTACCCCACACTCCCATCCTCCGGGTGAGCTCTTTCAGATGTCAGAGAAATCAGGTCCTCATCAAGCAATGACTTGGTTCCCTTCCAGTTGGATCTGATAACATCCTTACCAGGCCAAAACATCTGTTCTGAAAGGAGCCCCTTGTAGGAACAGCTCCTCCACTTCCCCCTCAGCACTTAAAAGTGCTGTTACACTTAAATACATAAACTGTGTTTATATACTGCTTATACATTAGTTGTACGCTGGGGAACAGATTGCCAAAGCCCCCACACAGCTGCCACCTAAACCCTGCAGCTCAGAGCCTCTTGAGCTTTTGGGTTTTGACAGTCTGAATCCACACATCTCACTCGCTGCTTGTGGTCTACTAACCTTTCTTCCAGCCTCCCAGCGCTGCCGAGGTGCTGGGAGTACCCTCTCATGTGCAAGCCCTGAGGAGTGTCTCCCGCCTGATGCAGGCCAGGTTGTTTCACATGCAGCACCCAATCCATAACAATGTACGCAGGACATGCCGGGTCACTGAGTCCAATACCCTCTAATGCTCACAGTCACGTCATATACGCCATTTCATAAAATGACCAACCTTCAGCTGAAAGCTGCTTAGATTGCTTGATCCCATTATCCCGTTTATTGAAAGGTTATTTTAGAGTCTCATTCCTTTGATGGCTAGAATCTGTCTCCTAATTTCCAGGCTCATTTTATCTCTGTGCAGTTCATACCCATTTGGATTCAGTCTCCATTCTGCTGAAGCTTTTCCAGCTTGTATAAATAATGTATTATTCATTGGGCCAAAGATTCTGAAAAAAATGGGTGCTCGATTTTGCAGTTTGGGTGCCCAGGATATTCACTTGGGTTGCCTGTGTCAATAAATATTTGATTAATTTTATTAAGGGTTTCGTCAGGAGACAGCTCACAAGAGAGTGACCAGTCATCCTAGTGACTAGGACATGTAATTTGGTTTAAAGCTCTACTCTAAATGTAATGTAACAAGGATTTTAAAATAGGTCTTTCATCTCCCAGTGAGTATCTCAGCATGGGGCAACGAGGTGAAGCAGGTCTTAGGGAGTGGCAGGGGGAAGTCCCTAAGCTAACATGACGTTTTGAATGAAGTGCAACCTCACGGTCAAGTAACCACAGCACATCTACTGCTCTAGAAGGATCACCTCAGAAGAACAGAGTGCAAATAACCTCTCTGCAGCCTGGACACATGGGCTAAGCTACTGTTGGGGAGAAATGCAATCTTCTACCTTTTTGCACTGGCTGCTTTAAGCACTTCCATGGCCACCATCCTACCTGAACTCATATTCCCATGCCCACAGCTCTCCCCAGGCACTGGAGAGGAGCTGGACTCTGGCATGTGGACTGAGGGAGGTCACTAAATGGATAGGAACTTAAAAGACTTAGCAATACCAAAGTCCTTATGTGTTTAATCCTGTGTTTTCATCTATGCCTACACAGTGACTAGCACAGTAAGATACTACTTTTGTGCAAATAGTTACAATTAAAAAAGGAGAAAAAAGAAAGAAGGAGGAAAGAAGAAAGAAGAAGAGAGAAGAAAAAAGAGAGAAGAGAGAAAAGAGAACAAAGAAAAACAGAAAGAGAGAAAAGGAAAAAAAAAAGGAATCTTCAGGGAAGCAGATCATCTTTGGTTTACTACCTTTTAGAAAGGTTTTTTAAATGGTCAGGGACAGAACAGATACACACTGAAGAAGACATGATAATGGGAAGTTAATGATAGAAACTAGAAACAGTGTATCCTAATAGCTCTATTGTAAACATGTAATTGTTTTTCATTGTAACTTTTTTATCCTTGGATGTTTAATATTTTGCATTAATTACAACTTTCCTGTAATGGATTTGAGAATATTGAATACTGAAACTCTACATCTAGCATGATTACAGCCTTATCTATGTCAGCCAATAATAAAACAAAGTCCTTCCTTTTTCCCTCTTTTGAAATTATCATATTTCCACTCAGGAAAAGAATTAAAGGGGAGTTCTTACTTCTTTCTAAGGCATTTTTCTAAACTGACCATTTCATATACCTTTTGGGAGCAGGTCAGAAGTAGAAGTGATATATGATGCTCAGGGCAAATCAGATCTAACACTGTGGTTTAGACTTCTTCCTCAAAATCATAGTTCTTGTGGCTTTCCCAGTCTCCAGCTGCATAAAGTAATGCTATGGCTACTGGTTAATAGGGGATACATTTTGGATGCATCTCTTAAATATCCCTGGTGCAAGTTTCAAACTGGTCTATGCCTAAAATGGACAAGTTAGTGTCCTGCGTAGCAATATCAGACCATGGCACATCCTAGTATATTAATTAAAAAATCAGAGGCAAACACCTTTCTATCATCTCTCAGGAGATCCTCCTTTGATGACACTGAAGACTGCAGAGCACTTGACTGTAAACATAGGAGGTGACCCTGGAGCTGTTTCTCTCTTCTCCAGTGTGAAGCAGTTGTTTCGTATTAGACATGTCTTTGATAAAATTTTCCTTTTATTGTCAGCTTAACCCATGCAAAGCTCTCCATTCACACCCAGGCTTTTCAAATAGCTCATAGTGTGCTTAATGAAGTTCCTTCTGGCACTGTGGACACATACAAGTGTGTCTGTAATTTCACACCACTCTGTCTCTCATGCAGCCATCCATATCGTTGCCCACTTGATCAACATCGAGCGGTATCATACCAGCCAGTCAAAGGAGGCCGGGGAGTTACGGAACAAACTTTCTGGCCTTGGCAAAAGCCCAAATGAAAGCTACTTGAACCCAATCAGGACCTATGAAACGGTAAGCTGTTGCTTTTTGGTTTTCCTCATTTAAAAAGTTTTTCTCTGTGGATTCTATTGTCGGTAATACCATATTTCAAAGCCTTTTAACCAGAGCGAGAAGGTGCTGCCAAAGGTTAACCTCAATTTCAGCTGAAAACACTTACTCAGAGCTGCAATTTTCAGGTTACTAAGCTCAAAGAAGTGTCTACAGTATTTTAATTAGTTTGTCAGGAGACAGTTGCCAGGGGGCAATAAGGAGTGTTGTGAATGGTAGACAATGAAATAAACCTGCAAAGAATTTAAAAAAAAACCAAACCAAACAACTGAACTAAACTATCAATATATGGAACAAACACAACTTCTTTCCAGAAAGAAAAAAAATAAATATCACATAACAACATTGTCCTGGTTTCAGCTTAATTCAGAGCTAATTTTCTTCCTAGTAGATGCTATAGTGCTGTGGTTTGGACTTAGTATGGAAACTATGCTGATAATGCGCTGATGTTTTAGTTGTTGCTCAGTAGTGTTCACACTGGTCAAGGACTTTTCAGCTTCCCATGCTCTGCCAGGTGCACAAGAAGCTGGGAGGGGGCACAGCCAGGACAGCTGACCCAAACTGGCCACAGGGCTATTCCATACCATATGGCATCACGCTCAGTATAGAAACTGGGGGGAGTTGGCTGGGGGGCGGCAATCGCTGCTCGGGGATGGGCTGGGCATGGGTCAGCGGGTGGTGAGCAATTGCATTGTGCATCACTTGTCTTGTATATTCTTTTATCAATATTATTATTATTATTTTCTCTTTCTCTGCTGTCCTATTAAACTGCCTTTATCTCAACCCACGAGTTTTTTTGGGTTTTTTTCCCCTGGTTCTCTCCCCCATCCCACTGGGGCGTGGGAGGGTGAGCGAGCGGCTGTGTGGTGCTTGGCTGCCGATTGAGGTTAAACCGCAACAAACATTTCTTTCACAGTTGCTATTTGTCTCTGCCCATGGTTGCTCAGTATCTTCCCAGTCTGGGGTTTGATTTTGTTACATGTCGAGTGTGGCTATCCAGGGAAGACCACATGCAAAACCACCGGGAGGATTGCTGCATAGAGGAGTCAGTGCACTGGGAAGCTAGTGCTGGTGTGTGATCTTCAGAGACAAGCAGGGCTATGCACACCTCAGGCCTGCAAATAAATGGTTCTGCTTGCTTTGGGGAAGAAAAGTGACTGTGTCTCCTATCCACTTCCTTGGCTATCTCAAAACAGCATGGGTAGAAAACCTATTCTTTATAATATTAATAAAGAAAAACAGATCCTTTCTGCAATGCATGCATGTTATACATGCAAAAATTAATCAGCTTTTTTCCTTATTCCATCATACTATACATCACACAGATGCTATTTGTTTGCTTATGTATACCATTGTATACTCTTGTATATTCCAGGGTTGAAATGGCCCTCGTGAGACACCCACACATATTATTTCTGCTCTTTAGAAATTTCCCACATAGCTAGCATGCCATAAAGGCTGCATGAACGCGGTGTGAGGCTCTTTCAGTCAGTGGTGTGCTCCACTGAAACAAAGTCAGATGATGGCCAGACAGCCACCAGTAGGAGTCGATAGTACTTGTCAGTTAGAAGGCATTTTGTCCTATTTTTCTCAGTTCCTTTCCAGCTTAGATAATGTCATTTTTGCATCTTTCAAAACAAACAAGTAAACAATTTGCAAGTTTGCAGAAAACCAAGCAAATCAATGGTCTCAATGGTGTGAATACAAAGTGTTCACAAAGTACACATGTGTATGTGTCAACACATACAATGTGTTGACAAAGTTCTTAGGTTTATCAGAACAGGAGAGCAAGCACGGACTAAGCTGCCCAGTCTTTCTGCACACCCTGTGCCCACGCTCACCACATACATGTGAGATATTCCCCAAGAACAGAACAGAGCTCGCAGCTCTGAACAGGAACCTATCATCTTTCAGCATGCTTTTTTTTTCTCTGCTAAGAGATGGTGATATAATTGTGAGGTAGGCCTCTCATTAACATTAAGATCCTAAATACCCTTGAAGAGAAAGGCTAGAATTTTCTGAGATCCTTTCCCAGATGTCTCACAGTAAAATGCCCCACAGTTACCAGCCTAGATTTTGCTCTAACCTCTAATATTTATATTTGTTTTATCACCCACTTGTGTCTCAGTAGCTACACACAAAACTAATAGATTATGAAGGAAAGCAAATCAAAGATTGCTTCTAGCTTCAGAGAAGACAATTCAGGCGTTCTTTTCAGTTTCATCCTACCCCTGTAGTAGCGATGCACTAAGTGTCTTTGACATTTTTCCTTGTTTCATCTCAACATTCAAACTAGCCAGTGTAATGGAAATGTTCAAAATATCACCTAGATCAATCCTGTTAATATGTAATAGGATCTGAACACACTCCTCATAGGCACCAATTTGAAAATGTACTATGTGCTGTCAAGTGTGAACATTTGAAAGAATGATTTTACTGTAAAAAGTGACTGTAAAAATGGCATTGTGGAATTTTATCACCTCTAGGATTTCCATATCAAATGAGTGCACTTTACAAGTACAATATAGGGTTTTTTCTCCTAGTGTATTAAGCTGTAGAACCAACTCAGGATCCAGAAGGCATGCTGAGCGCCTTCATTCCTATGCATCAGCACCAGGAAAACAGATAAATATGTTTTGCAGGCCAAATGGGGACTTTACTTACACTCTGATGGCATATTTAGCTTGAGTCTCATCTTGTGTGTGAGATTTTTACTGCTGCTCTTCACGATTTGCACTTTATAACTGTGATCAGCATCTGACTGTTGTGTTCAAAATACATCTTCATTCTCACTTCAGTTTATTTTGGTGAGTTTAGACAGATGTAACAGACCTGTGCTGATGTCTGTGAATCAAGAACAGGAAGGAACATGTTCAAGCCCAGCATATTAATGTTTCATCACTGACAAGTATAAAAATGTAAATATAAGCATGCCTTTTAAAAAATAAACTGAAGTATTGTCCAATGTATCTCGAACAGGTAAATGAGATATGCTGTTTAGGCAAATGAGAGCATGCCACTTTTATATACCATTTCAGGGCTGCTAAAACCACGCAAACTGAAGTAAAATAAGTACAAAAGAGCCACACACCTTTATGATTGCAGGTGTCTTAGCACTTCACTTTATCACCATCATATGAATAAGCTGTTTTCTAGTGCTGGTTTGCTTATTACACCTCTAGGTTTAATCTTCTAATTTCTCTATTATTTTGGGTTTTTTTGAGACACTTTCACATAAGCAACATAGATAAAAGTACTAATGAGACTGTCTAATTTCCTCCTTTCAATTCCTGAAACAAATCAGTGGCAGCAAACATTTTCACATCTGTCTGGGATAAGCCTGAGTGGAAATAGAACAGAGGGATGTTTTTCCATGCTCTTCTGTGGTAAAATGAAGGTTTGCCTTGTCTCCATGTCTTGTTCTGGTTTTGTTCCTATGCTGAAAATATATCTTAGATTTTGGCTTCATATGTAATAGCAGCAACAGTAACAATAGTAACAGTTACAGAAGTAGTAATAAAAACAAGAATTGTAACAACAATAACTACTAATAGCAATACTAATGAAAATACTAATACTAATAGCGTATTCTTATTCTAGAACACAACAGGAGAGGTACTAAACACCATAGCTGGAGTAACTGGAGTTGTGATAACTGTGGCTTTAATTTTGATTGTGACTTCATCCACTGAGCTCATCAGAAGGTCATGCTATGAGGTGTTCTGGTATACCCATCACCTCTTTGTGATTTTCTTTATTGGTTTAATAATCCATGGTATGGGGTAAGTGTCTGCATAAACTACACGGTGTATATGTATACATTTTGAGATGAAATGTGATTCAAATCTATAATCCTGTGTTTTTCTATTAACAAACTGCTGGGATCTTTGCTTGGAGACAGATTACAAAACAGAAGCATTTTGAAAGTAAAACACCACTTTTCTGAGGACTAAAAGTGTGGTTTAGTTTTTTCAACCACGCTTATACCGTTTTACAACCTGCACATTATCAATGCATCAGTCCAAATGAACTGTCATCCCTGAGAAATGGGGACATTGCAGATTAGGAATCAGATATTGTGGGTTCAAATTACTAAGAGATAGACCTTATGCTCATAGCTCTCGTAAGGCATTTTGTGAAAGAGCTTGTACAAGCTTGACAAGCTTTCATGCTTGTCAGCTACCTGCTGGTGAGTGTCCCTGTGCCCATTCTCTTCTAAATGTAAAATGGTTTTGCCCTTCTTTCTCTGTGGGGAAAAGAACCCCAGATTTCCTCACCATAGAGAAGCAGGCATTATGCTATGAACCATGTTTAAATTGCTATAGTAACAAACAACTCAAGTTTATGACTATTGCCATCAGGTGGCTTTTATGGAGAGGGATGACTGCCAGGTCACTGATTGCCTCCCTGTTCCTCAGCACAAGAAGAAGGTCTGTCCTGTTGGTACAAGGCTCCGGTTCTCAAACTGAGGGACAGCAGGGTCCCTGAGCTTCTCTGCTCAGGGACAAAGGGATAAATCCCTTGTTGGTGCAGAGTGAGAGCAAAAAGGTGCCTACTGCTGAAAACATATCCATCTTCTGTTTCCAGCTCCACTGACATCTTCTGCTTCTTCTCCCTTGTGTACTTCCCCCTATTTCCTTTTTTTCATTTCTTTGCAATAGTGTTAATGTGAATCAACAGCAGTGCATCTACATTCACATTTTAATTCAGATAGGGAGTGCAGTTTTGATGCAAATCTTGTGGCCCTCCTCACCTATGTTTTGGTTCACACCATGGTGCAACCTTGGGCTGCATAGCAGTGTTTTGGGATGAAACTACACTGACAGGAATGCATCTCTGTGTGCCAGGAACTAGCAAGTGGTCCATTCACAGGATCAAACCAGACCTAGTCCTAAGCCCTAGGTAACCCTCAAACATGTACAGTGCAAGGCCCTCAACAAAGACTGCTTTGCTCCATAGATCTTTTCCTGCTGACTACCTAGTGTACACATAGCCTCAACCTGTTGTAAAACTTTTCAGCTCTAAGGACAGAGTCACTTGGGCTATCATAATACACTTTTTACGTCTGTTTCTTAAACCATTCAGATGGTATTGCCCACCACTAAAGTACGTACAAACCACTACTCTTTGACACAGACTTCCTATCCCACAGCAGTGTGAGAATCTGCCTTTTACATGGTGTCACCATGGGGCAGGGAACAGGCTAATACAACGTTTTGTGGTGTGTTACTTTTCCCACCTCTTTCCTTGCCATTTGAGAGCCACCACATTCAGTTTGGCTTTGAGTGTTCCTGAAATTGGGCCAATTAATTAGTCCCAGGTTCCAGAGGCACAACTGCAAATACTGTAAACTGTATCCTGGCCTGATTAAAATAGTCCCCTTCCCCCTTCTCTCTGGCAAATCTTTTAGAATCCAATTTGAAACAACTATAATGAACTCTTTAAACCTTCAGCTTTGTAAGCTCCCTCTGCCTAGCCAGCTGATCGACATTCCTCAGCAAGAGACTTCCCTTTAACTGCCCTATTGATAGCATTCTTTAAATGTCTTTACTGAAAGAGAGGTCAAGCATTGGAACAGGCTGCCCAGGGAGGTGGTGGAGTCACCATCCCTGGAGGTGTTCAAAAACGTGTAGACATGGCACTTCAGGACATGGTTTACCAGGCATGGTGGTGTTGGGTTGACAGTTGGACTAGATGATCTTGGAGGCCTTTTCCAACCTTAATGAGTCTATGATTTTGTGATTCCATGAGCACACTGCTTGCTCCAGGCTGGGAGTGCAGTGCAACAGAGCGGCTCCCTGCTGCCCCAGCACATCCCTACCATTACCCCATTTACGAAAAGGAGTCAAAACCCAAGGTTTCATTCACTTCCCACCTCTTTCTCCATCCTAGGTGACTGAACAAAACTCACTCGAGCCTACCTCCTTTTCGATCTTTCTGTTTGAACTGGTGGTAGCCAATGACACTGCTATGTACAAGAAGGCAGCACTTCTTGTCTCCTTGTCTTTTGTTAGACTAGTGGGCAGGAGAGGCTAACACTGTAGAGCCAACATAAGTATGGAAGGGAAAATTCAGAGAAACAACATGAAACAAACACAGTTTTCACATAAAAATCTTCCTTCTCTACCCATAATCAACACCAGCTGAAACCCATTTAAACTGAAAAGTCAGGATTGATATGTTTGGGAAAATTCACATCATTAACATTCTCTGAAGTAAAGAAGCTAGAATTTAATATGTTTAGAGAGTACACATCTAATTACAGTCCTCCAACTTTATTTGCAGCTTTTAAAAATGCATTTAGAAAGCAGCAAAGGAAAGAGAAGTTCTGTTACTATTAAATTTTATTATTTTTCTAAACAATACCAGATGCTTATATACAGAGGGGGCCAAAGTGTCTGCTCCAAAGAACTTGGAAATCGTACTAATTTTGCCACAAAGAGCAAAATGTACATTTTCTATGCAAGGGCTCTCCATACTTCAGCTGCATTGATGTATTGGTATACTATAGTTATATTGTTATTGGTATGTTATAGTATTGGCATACTATAACACACTTCTTGCATGTGGTTAAAAAGTCATGGCAAAGCTAAAGGACAGGGAATTTGAATAAGAGAGCAGAATAGGGTTGAAATGGCCAGTTCTTGAACTTTCAGTCATCTCCAAATCCGTATTCGACTACTAGTACAAAACCTACAGATGCACAGAATTGTTGCAAAGAAGCATATCACTGATGAACTTTTTTGCTTTAAGTCAGCTTGTCCGAGGTCAGACGCCTCAGAGTCTGCTGCTTCACAATGTCACTTACTGTAAGGATCACTACTTGGAATGGGAGAACGCCACTCAGTGCCCTTTGCCGCAGTTTTCTGGCAACAAACCTGTGGTAAGAGTGATGTTTGTCTTCTGTTTTTAACTTAATGTCCTTCCTTGGGAGGCCAAATGTCTTAGGTAGTAGGGGGCTTGAGTGTATGTTAGTGACTGGCACTTAGTGTCATGTTTAGAGAGTAGTTTCACATTTCTGTTCCATGATCTCTCCCTGTGCATTAAGATATTGATCCCAACCTCCTATATAATCAGCATAGACAGGTACAGATGAAGTGATGTGTAAAATTTTGGTGTTAATAATAAAAAAAATTATTTCTGGAAGATCCTTTAGATAGGCAACACTCCCTTTGAAGGGTTTGGATTTCAGAACTGTACTCTATTTAAATCTGTTGTGTACATTTATTTTTAATTATTCAGTATCACCGATACCCTTGATGTGTTCATTGCACAAACAGAGCCCCCAGGTGAAAACCTTATGAGGGTAGAGATACAGAAGAGACAATGGAACAGTAAAGCTATGGATGCAAATTAATACTGTCATTTTAACTAATAGGACTTATATACGTATTTTATAAATACCAAGGGAGAATAAGTTGGAGATAAAATTATGTCCTTGCTTTGGGGCACATGCTTCATATTGTCCAGCCTTGATGTCTTAAATTAGGTAAAAAGAAGAGAATTTGAAACAATGAATTATGAGAGGAAAAGGTGAAAGGCAGGAAGTGTCCCACAGAAGGGTGGGTTTGCTGCAACAAGACTGTAAATCCACAGGGGGGTAATTAAGTAGCAGACTTGTACAGTATGTCAGATGTCTAGCATCCAAACAAAATCATTTAACATTCACAGCTCGAGATTTAGCTTGCTCATATGCAAGTTTTTGTTGTTTCTTCCAAAAAGAGAAAACATACCAAAAGAAATCTTATAGTAAAGGAGAAAAATTAGCATTCAGTGTCTTGTAGCTCTTTTAATGGCTGACATAGATTTTTCTTAAACTAAACTATTGTTAGCCACTATCCAACCCGCATATTAATGAGAAAATGAATGCCTCTCTAAAAATTTCAGCTACAATGTCGCCATAAAAATCAATACATGGCTACGCACCATGAATACAGACACAAGCTTGCTTCCAACAGCATGTCTTCACATTCATTATCATATATGGAGAGAACTTCCACTTCTCCGTGTAAAACCTATTTTGCCACACTTTTCTGCATACCCAAGGCCATACTTGCAAAGTCACATTACTGTAAATGAATTGTGATAATACCATATGGCATATAGATCATCTATAAGAACAGCGCTTTGCTGGGTGGGTAATATGCTATGGTGTGACACCTGCCAGCCACCGCAGTTAGCACAAGTTCATTCAGAGGCTAAAAAGCCATGGTGAGGCTTGCACAGCGCTGGTGGGGCAGATGCAGATGTGACCAAGCAGGGAGGGGACAGCCTTGTGCACAGCTGGTATTGTGTGAGGTGACACCAGAGTGCACACCCCGCTGGTCACGGCTCCCAGGGCAGGCTACGGCGGCAGAGGCCCTCTCTCAGTCAGGCCCTGCTCCATATTTCAGCAGGTAGGAGCCTGATATGTCTCCCACTGAGGATGATGAAGCACTTCTGTGGCATGCAGGGCGTCCAGACTTTTATCCTCACAGTCTCTCCTGAGCCATCACTGCCCCTTTTCAGTTCATTCTCATTACAGGAGGAAACTCCACTTGGGCAACAATACTGATGCCCTGATTAGCCAGACAGGAGCCGTGTTGCCTGGCAGCCCATCCATCCTGGTGGGTGCCCTGTTGTCCCAATCCAGCCAAAAGATATTTTGGATTGAATGCTCTGTTGCACTGGAGCGATGGGACATTTAAAACATCAGCTGAGCTCTCGCACTGGGTAGCCTACAGCCTTAACATTCCTGTCACGTGCTTTTATTTACAGGTAGCACAAATGGAAGGGAGGAAAAACAGGTCTCATCATTATTGTGGCTTGATATATGCAAATATATTCAAGACATGTGAGATCACCCACTGTGCAGAGACACCTGTAGTATTTAGGGACAAAGGATGCATTGGGTTTCTGCTTTAACTGAGAATCTTCTGGCTTATGCTGGTTTGTTCCCATTATTAAATCATGCATTTTTTTTAATTTAATTCTCAAGACTTAACCTTGGGAAATTGCCACTCCATCCTCTTAACACTTTCTAAGGAAGCCACACAATTTTATGGCTTGCTTCTCATAAAAGATACTTTATAACCCCTGTTACCCAGCTTGTGGAGCAAAGTCAATGTTTCAGCAAGTAAGGTTACTCTTTGGAGATTTTAAAAGCCACATGATTGTGGAGTCTTCAATTTGCTAGGATGAGCTGTGTAATTAAGAAAACTGGAAATAAAACAGTGTCTTCTACAGAAAAAAAAAAAACATTTTTTTAAAATCATGAAGATTTAATTACATCTAATTATCTTAGCTATCAGTGCAACTCAGTGAAATCATCAGCTAGTATACTTGAATAGCCAAGCAACTTTGATTGTTATAGCAATCAGTACATAGGATTAGCAAGTACAAGCACAGCAATCATCTGTAATACTTAAAGTATGACCAGCTTAGTATCCTAGATCAAAAAAACACATTTATTGATACAAAGACGACTAATGGATTAAATGGAAATATAACCCATTCCTCTAATTGAATATTTGGGACTTAATGTTTTCTTATGCAGAATTGGAAAACGACAGCTGACAATAAGAGCTACTTCTAGCTGATCCTTCTGAAATATTTTAGACTTTGAAGAGCAAAAAAATAGTATGGCTATGGGTAATTTTGTATAAATGTATGCATCTATACGTCTTCAGGTCCAATGACGTCTATATGTAGCACCTAAATAGATTAATCCTTTTGCCTTTTAGTAGGAAAATATTTTAAAGGACTCTTCTTGGCCAGAATACAGATAGATACTAGCACTGCTTTTGGAGTGTGCCTGTGAAGGAGTCCCATATGTCTGTTCCACAAGAAAGCCAGAACTGTTACAGTAGCAACAGAAATACTCTCTTGAGAAAGGCAAACCAAGAATCATAGAAGAGAAATCAAATAATTTCATTCTAGGCTACCTGCTGATTTAAACCAGAAATGCAAAATATTTTTGCAAATGTTAAAATAAATGTTGTTTTTTAATATGCAACTTTCTACAGGCTTGGAAGTGGGTTTTAAGTCCTATTGTGTTGTACATCTGTGAAAGAATTGTTAGATTTTGGAGATCTCAACAAGACGTGGTCATTACTAAGGTATGTAACATAGCTTGCATGTCTGCGTAAAAAAAATGCTATGTCAATGACTTTTTTATCTTTTATAGATAACTTCTCTATATTATGACCTCATTTTTCACTCCTATCTTCAGCAGCTCTTCCATCATTACCATGGTTTCAGCCAACTATTGATTTTAGGTTTTGCATTTATTCCAATAGCAAGTCCATAAGAATACACCATACAGGACCAAACTTGATTAATGAAGTACCAGACTTTACACCACCATAACATAAACATCTGTGCAGAGGGTGTCTCTTTTTAATGAACTGAAACCATGTTCCACTGCAGTAAATGCCAGAGATGCCCTCAACTTCAGTAGGACGTGGTTTTTACTTTCAAATCTGGAGGCTTCCAAGGAGATTAAGGGTTATATTATCAGTTAGCATAAATAGTTGAAGCTTCATTAATACCACTGTAACTATTTATCCCAGTTGTAAATATCTCTGTGTGCTAAGGGCCTATTTAAGTCACAGCAGAATGGATGGGGACTGCTGCTATTGAAGCAGCCAAGTCCACACGTATCAAGCTGGCAATCAGAAAGAGGCTTACCTTGTGTGAGGGGAAAAGCATGTCGGATAAGTCCTGCTGCTGATTTCACGGAATGGCTGTGATCTGAGAATCTCAGTATACTATGTGTGACATATAAAACTGGCTGCTTAACTGAGATTACCTCTTAATAAAAGTATATTAGAATTGAGCTCACTGGGCTTTTTTCTTCTTGACAAACCAACAATAATCCCATATATATTAATTGTGTTACATGAGAGTAAAACTGGGAAATTATTCCTGTCTATTAAGGAATACCTTTGCATATGCTCTATTAAGATAGAAAGTTGACAAATTGTTGAATTGTTACAGCCTTTCCTCTGCCTCTTGCACTCACAAAGCAAGCTGCCCCACGATACAGACTGTACTCGCTCTCAAGCTGTTGGGCAGGAACAGCACTGCACTATGCAGTTTAGGCCATAATCTCAAGACATTTAAAAATTACTGTGCATCCCAATTTGCAATAACTTGTGGCTGAACTCAAGTAGAAATGATTGCAAAGTCACCTGTAACCTAATGGAAACAAACAGTTACTCTTCTGAAGGAAAATAAAGCAGATCCATTTATTATTGTTTAGGTGGTGATGCATTCCTCTGGAGTCCTTGAGCTTCACATGAAGAAACGTGGCTTTAAAATGGGACCTGGTCAATATATCTTTCTACAGTGTCCATCTGTCTCACAGCTGGAGTGGCACCCTTTCACCCTCACCTCAGCTCCCGAGGAGGACTTCTTCAGCATTCACATACGGGTCGTTGGGGATTGGACTACAGCCCTCTTCAAGGCCTTTGGAGCAGAGGAAAACGCTTTCAGGGAATTGTGGATGTTACCAAGGTTTGAATAACAAACTATACATTTTTACATGTAAATTCTACGTTTTAAAATAAATGTTAACATTTTAACTTTAATTAATGTTGTGTGTGTTCTTTATGATACAGTATTAGATCGTAGTTCTTGATCCATAAATATGCCATTATGCTAAAAAACCCACAGTCCTGAACTTAGGCCAACAGCTACCAAGAAGACACGATTAATCCAAGATTTAAAGTCCGTATCAATATCTATATCTCTGTTGCTACCATCTAAATCTCTAACATCTCTATATATACCTAAAGATATCCATTTGGACAGATAGGTGCTTAAGAACTGAATTGAAATGACACTGGAAGCTATCTGCTAGCTTTCTGCCTGTATGCTTATGCTCTGATGGCACCCATCACCTGCCATCCAAACTTCCATCATTTCCCTTTCAGTTACTTAGATATTTTGTGGCCCCAGAAATTTCTGCCTGAACCTTCTTTCCAGCAGTCTCCCTCAACTCTGCCCCCACTGTCCAAACCCTGCTCCGCTTCATAAAGGTGCTTAATCCAAGCAAAAGGTTGATGCTTCGTTATTGCAAGTCAGGAGGGCTCTGCTGAAGTTAACGGCGCCATCCTAACTTACACCAGCTAAGCGTCTGGCTCTGTATTTAATGGATTCAAACCATGTAGCTCCTTGCAGGCACAGCAGAGATTTTCAGTAAAGAAGAGCCTGGCACAGGATCGTTTCAGTTCCAGTGGAGTGTGAAGGGCCTGGGACTGAAGGGACAATTTTTCCCCTGGAAAATCGCTTTTGATGAGGGAGTTCTAGTAAAACTGAACAGCAAAAGGCACTTGTTTAACTACATTTATATAATTTAATGGGACTTGGATGCTAAAGAACTCCTAAAAAGCTTATAGACACCATTGAGCTACAGAGGCATACTAGAAGGTGGGGGCAGAGAAGAAAGTCTGGTCCAGTCTTTGCATTATATCAGTTAATAAGAATTAGAAATGAAAGCTGTGCCTTTGTTAAAGGCAACTGGAATGAGAAGTATGCCATTTCAGCAGAACTGGAGCAAAAATGGTCTGCAGTGATTGACAGCCAGTGTAAAGAATGAGAAAGAGAAAAATGTTATCAAACGTTGCTGGCCACAATGCAGGGTTGAAATTAACAGTGCTGTCATATATAAAGACTCTTCTTTTTAATCTTGTTAGGGTGCTTAATGCCATCATTCAGCTGCTTTCTTGCAATATATTAAAAAGAATATTTCAATAGTTAAGCTAGCAATAAAGCAAAAAACCAAGCCTTTTTCACAGGTTTCAATATCTAAAGATAAACACCAAACTGGTGACTATATTAAAAAATAACATATAGCAGAAACTGAGCAGAAGACAGAAGCCATGTAGCAACTAAATGATAAGCTAGGATTCTAAAAGTAAAATATGTATATTGTAATTAATAAAGGAAGACTAAAATAAAATCTATGTGCATTTATACAGGTAGCAAAGACAGTTAGTTGTGATTTATGGACTGAGATAAGACCATAGACTAGACTATTCCTGTGAAAAAAATCAAGTTCCATATTATGCCTCTTTGCGATTTTGGCTCACTTAATTGCTGTTTTAGTGCATTGTCCCAAAATCTAGCTTCTCTTACAGTCAGGAGTACTACATAATCATGCTGATCAGCAAATGTTTAAATTCTAAAAATAATACAGGAATCTGCTAATGTTACTTTTCTGAAATGAAATACTTTCCCTGCCCTCCCCCAAAGTATAATGCTTCTTTCTAATGAAATTGTGTAGATGGACACAAAGAATATGGACAATACAAGCCATAGCTAGAAACAGTCTATAGCCCTATTTTCTACTCCTCCCATGGCAAATGCAAATGTAATATTTTTTGTTACTTTGTTTATTATCTTCCTCCCTTCCTCCATCCTCTCTAGATCAAATGAACACGTTGCATAGCTCAGTCTCTCTTTCTGCTTTCTCCTTCCTTCTTCTCTGAGTCTTTCTATTTGGCTAAGCTCTCCAACTACGGCCAAGCAAGGCATTCAAACCAATGGTGGGATCTCTGTCACCTGAGGATTTACAAGCAGTCTGACAAGACAAATCTCTGTAAGGAATGATTCAGAAATAATTGATCCTGTCTTCTAGCACAGATTAAAGAATCTCTTGAAATTCCTTACAGATCATTTTTTTCTCAATCTACTAACAATAATGAGAATTGCTCCCAAGCCCACATTGAACTACATGGAAAGCTTACCTGAAAGCAGTTCTTAGTCACTTTACATACATACCCCGGATTATCCGTATTTTTCAGGAAGTTTATTTTATTTATATCTGAGGACAGATTTCCAAAAGTTATCCCTGAGTAGCTGTTTCATTTGCTACCGCACTTGCAGAGCATTTCGAATACTGAAATAAAAATGAACCATGTGATGAGTACAAATGAAAGGGAAAATATTTGCTAGGACTTCAGGTAAGAAAGCAACAATAGGGTTTCAGATACATTGTGTCCCTGTATTTGTGTGTACCGTTGCTTGGTGATCCCCCTTTCTTTTCATGTTAAAACATTTCATTCTTCCTATGTCTGCCTATTTGTTTGTAGTATTTAAGCTGAATTTTAAAGATGATTCATGCAATACAGAGCACAAAACAATAGAAAATCTGAAAGAAGGAAAAAACTAATTTTTCCTAAGGACTGGATGTTAGATCGTGAAATCATCTTCCAGAGCACTTATGTTATTTAAAGACAGGCTGGACAGAGCCTTCAAATTACTGTGTGTATTTACATTCCATGTTACTAGAAGAACGAATCTGATTGTTTAATAATATTTTTCATCTCTAATTTTGACCAAAATGAATGCCTCAGCCTCGGCAACATTGATTATAGGAGGCAGTAACATAAACAAGCGTTTCTCCTTACACATTTTGCCTTTATGTCAGATACTAAATACAGTATTATTGCCAAAAATGTATTTCTGAAATACTGTCTTTTCAGAAAAAGCTGTGAAAATAGTAGTTTCCATGCATACGATGACCTCATTCTTGCTTTCTCTTTTATTACTTTAGCACATATAGAGAACTTTTCAAAATTATTAATATAATCTGTTCTTCTTCACTTTGATATATACAATATAGAAAATAAAGCTCTAAACCAGGATGCTTTTCAGTAATTCATAATTAAATATGCAAATTCCACAGCTAAATTTGGACATGCAATTATATGACTAATCACATTTCAGAAAGCCAGAAAATTGCAATTGCACGCTTAAATAGATGGCTAGGCCCCAAACCCACATGGGTGCTCTTGTTCTCTCATTTCAGCAAAAACAGTAGCTTTGCTAATAAATGGCACACACTGAAAATGAAATGTGTTTGTATGGGTAATTTGTGTGCCAGCTTAGACATGTCTTTTCTCTTTTGATTTTAACAGAAGCTTTTGAAAATATATATCCCAACAAATTTTGGCTCAAATGTTGCTGACCCTTGACTGAATGTCTTGTTGCTGCAGAGTGGCCGTGGATGGACCATATGGATCGGCAACCACAGATGTCTTTCACTACCAAGTGAGTGTGTGCATTGCAGCAGGAATTGGAGTCACACCATTTGCCTCCATTTTAAAATCCATTTGGTACAAACGCTGCAACCCTAACACAGTACTGGCGCTGCAGAAGGTAGGTGGGAAAGTTTATTGCTCCATCAAAAAGTTCCACAAATGAGCCTATTTTGCCTAGGTTAGAGCGACAATTCAGAGCTCAACACTCACTTGAGTGCTTTAACTCCCTCTCAGCAGCAGTCACTTGCTTTGCAGCTGCCTCAGGAGCTGATGTGGGGTTGAGTCTCTTGAATTCACTGTCATTTCCAGAGGAAGAAGGCATCCCTAGCCACAGTGTTTTTAGTAAAAGCTGAAGAATCAGAATTTCAGGAGCAACTGGAGGTAAATGTGGAATGTCTTTCACAGACAGAAGATAGTTAGAGAGCTAGAGGAGAAATTTGTCCTCTTTCCTACCGAAAAAAAAAAATAAAAAAAAAAAAAATTGCAAGGTCAACTCAGACAGAAATGAAGAGCAGCACTTGCTCTTTGTCCAGCTGCAGGTTTCATGATGGCCCTTTGGCTGTGTGTCCTGGTCCAGAGTGCTGCATTCAGCAATGATTGGCTGCTTTTCTCACCTTGCAAAATCAGGATTTTATCCAGCATATAAGGAATTAAAAAAAGCATTTAAGCTCTGGATGAGATGCATACATCAAGATGCATATTACTGCCTCAAACCACTTTAATTATTTTGTTGAAAAAATATATTGGGGTCTGTAAGGCACGGATGGCACCAATTAAGTTAACATACGCTTGATCTGCTAACCTGTTATACATCTGCTACTGAGGATATGTGAGACAGCATTGGGGGAGGATAGGCAAAGAGAGATAATGCGTGAAGTAGGGTGAGGGACAAGAAGGTAACAGAGAAAAAAATCAGCCTTAAACATCCCCTTCCCTATCCATCATGGCAAGTGGTAGCTTGCGGACCTTGCAGCTTCTTTTAGCTCATTTTCCAATGCAAAAGCTGAATCAGGAACTGTTCAGCATTTCACATTGAAGGACAGATGTTGAAATTGCATTGGAGTGGACAGATCTCTGAGAGGGTCAGTACATATGGAGCTGATTGCAGGACCAAGGGGCTGATCTTTTTAAAATGAAAGAGTGTTAAAACTGGCATCTTAATGACAAGCTGTCACTGAAAAAGCATCTGGGATTTTAGTAACTGAGGATTTGAGGACAGGTTCAAATTGCCAGGAGGGATCTTTGAGGCAGAAAAAGCACAGAGAAGGGAGGGAAATAAAAATGAAAATATATGCTGGATGTGAAAAGAAGTGTATTTGCAAACACTACCATTGTACCAGAATGATCTTTTCCACTGGAAGGAGAGCTACATATAAGTATATACACATTATATATGTATACTGTATATATTCTATGTGTACACAAGTAAAATTGTTATTAATATCATTGCTGTTATTATCTTAAGGGGAAAAGAACAGAATTTCATTATGAGTTGAGAGTATAGTATACCTCAGGGTGTTCATCCATAGCTTAGGTTGAATCTTGGCTAAGTGTGCCTGCAAAGATAAGTGCATGGTGCCTTCTGCCATGGTATTCTGCTACAGAGTTCAGTTTTTCTGAATTCCTGTGAAATACAAAAGTATCATGATTTCTATGTGTCCTTTCTCTAGATCTTGGCTTCCCTACTGCTGCAGTGGGAATAGTGATGCTTATTTTTCGCAGGTGTTACAAGGCTAAACTTCATTGGTGTTTGTAAAATATTTTGAAAGCCTAGATAAAAGGTGCTGGGGAAGTTCACAGCATTACTTTAAAAATCTAGCAGTCATCTTAGTAAGAACGATTAATCTCAGGGTAGCTCCACATTTTTTTCCATTGGTTAAAAGCTTCCACTTGTGGTATAATTACAAATAATTTAATCTTCCTCAAAGTATTCAGCACTCTCTTTCTGCCATGATGAGTACCATAGAAATGTCTATTAAGGAAATAAATAAGAGGTTTTTCTTTTTTTAACAACTTCATTTTGATTTGAGTACAGCTATCATTACGCTTATTGAACTAATATTTCTTAGTGTTGCCCACATACGGTTGAGATATAAATACTCATAGCTTCCATAATGTCTGCAGCTGTATAATTTAAAAAACCCAGCAAATCAAAAGGAGTACACATTTATCTAATTGATTCTTCCCAATTAAATAGCCTTAGAGCCTTCACTTCCCTATAATTTTTTGCAATGAGGAAGGGCACTACTACTAGTCATGACTGGAAAGTTTCTACTGGCTTTAGTTATGCATAAAATGATTTTTTTTTTTCACATTAGTGGTCTCATTTTTCAGATCAATTGCTGACAAAATTGATAAAATTGTACTGATCCATCAGATTATGATATTAGCAAACATCCACTTTCTCTTTTACCCTACATAAAAACATAAGAAAGGTCCTACTGAGTGTCACCAAAGATCCATCTAGCCTAATATCCTGTCTCCAACAGTGGCTGTTCATGAATGCCTAGAGAAAAGTACACAGACCAGAAAATGATGTGGCGGTATGTCTTTAGTGGACACCTTCTTGCCTTTGAGCAACTTGCAGTTCAGTAATGCCTTGAAACAAGAGCTGCATCTCCATGTTTAACAACCCTTAGTAGATTTTTCTTCCATGAGTTTGTCTAATTGGTTTTTGAACCCATGTTGACCTTTGACAGCCACTGCAAGTTGTGACAATAAGTTCTGCTACATACAGTGAGGAAAACAAAAACACCTTCTTCCATTTGCTTTGAGACCGACCATCCCTGCCTGAGGTAACCTTCTGCTTCGAGCTCTACCCCAGCCCACAGACTTCACAAAACATCTTCTCCCAAAGACCTAAAAACCTGGGCTCTTTTTGCTGTCAAATGTAACCATCTTTCTGAGATGTGTCTGAGAACAGTTTAGGGCTCTTGCTTCAAATTTAGGGGTATGAATTCAAGCTTTGTCCTG
Source organism: Scopus umbretta (assembly GCA_013400535.1). Classification (NCBI taxonomy): domain Eukaryota; kingdom Metazoa; phylum Chordata; class Aves; order Pelecaniformes; family Scopidae; genus Scopus; species Scopus umbretta. The sequence continues at coordinate 7,575 of VZTL01049142.1, read as the reverse complement.
CATTTATACAAAAGGCTGTTCGCTGCCACCCTAGCTCTAAGTCAGTGCTTCGTGCAGGCTGCCAAACCCCAGTCCCCTGCATGCGCCGGGCTGCAGGCACTGCTGCACCTTACCTGTAGTGGCCCACTGGATCAATTAATTTGGCTGAGGAAGATCTCTGGCCTTTTTTGGTATGCTACAGCCAACGGGTGGTGTGGTAAATTCAGGAGCAGGAAGGTCTAGGGTTTTGCAGGGAGATGGCCAGCTGCAGGTGTAAGAAGGTTTTGCAGGGTCTAGTCATGTCTAAGAGGGAGCAGCAAGAGTCAAGGATGAAGGTGCCTCCCTGGGCACACCCTGCTTCATCACCTTTTACACCCATTTGGTGAAAAGCTGGCTTTGACCAGAGGTGCAACTCCACCTCTGTCTTCAGGGAGCAGGGAGAAACAAACGGATGGTCATCAACAGATAATTATTAATGACTTTTCACATGATGGAAGCTGGTTTACAAAGTATGTTCTTTCACCTTGCAGGAAAGTGGTATTGGAGCTCTTGCTCTTGTCTGTTGTACAAAATGTGGGAAACTGAATGATAAATATGCATGCATTGCAAGGAGCAGAGTATTACAGAAATAAGCGACTACTCAAAAGCCCACATTACAGATCTGATTAATAGCAATACTACATCTAACTCAATTTGCAAAAAGAGCACTTGGAAAATTTAAGACAGTTTACTTGGGCAAGCCATCAAGCTGATGAATGTAGTCGACGGGGGTAGGGTGGGTGGAGACTAATGAAACATAAATCTAAAACAGATTTTTAAGGGTCCTAAATAATTGCAGTCAGTTAATAGTATGAGGCTTACAAGAAAAAAATATAGGATTCAGAATAATTGTTTAATTATAGAAATGCACTGATGCTGGCTTTATTCTACAGTTTTAATAAGGATTAATTTTATTGTGCATTTATTGTATTTTAATTATACATGTAATATGTTGTGCTGTGCTACGGGCAGTCAATGTAAAGAAAGGAAGACTTCTTTGTAAGCACCATTATTTTAACATATTATACTAGAAGTCCTCTGATCTAAGGGAAAAGGAGACCTTTTAGCCATAGGCCATCCTTCTTCACTACCTCTTTTCTTTCTAAGATCATAACCATGGCCAAAAATACTTCTTGTAATGACCGTCTTTCTTCATTACCAAATGCTTTCCACCTCTAACGTGAAAATTAGAGGCAGTGCAATGGGTACTGCTTCAGTGGAACCACACCAGGGACGAGTTTAAGGAATTTCTGCAGCTTCAGAAAGCTACATCCTTTCTTGAGAGGACTATGCCAGAGATGGCTTGCCCCAGTTTGTTTGGACTGGCTGTTACCATGACAGCTAGGTCTGCAGCCAGCAAAAAGCACTCCTCTGAGCTCCGTAGCCTGATATTCTGGAAACCAGTCCCCCATTTTCAAGACCACATCATCTCAACTTATCTGCTAGCTTTTCTTCCTCCTTCCCTGAATGTGCTATGTTCCCAGTCCTGCTGACATGCTTCTTGTTGCTACCCCTTGCACAATTCATTATTCATTTAGAAGCACATGCCTCCTCTCCACACATGTATACTAAATATACATTTCCATAAAATGAACTGCTGAAAAGACTTGAGAAATAAGATAATCAAGTAGAGGCTGGGGGAAGAAATTTCTCACTACAAATCAACAGCCACAGTGTGATACAGACTGACAGCACTCAGTGGCCTGATTTTCAAGGTGTTGAAGATGTGGAACAAGCCGGGACTTCAGGATTCAGGCACAAAAAAAAATACATAAAGGTTAACGCTATAAATCTTATCTAGTTTCAGTAATTTAAAATAATGCTGCTGTTGGTCACAAAAATGAAATGCTATAAAGTCAGTGTGCTTTTTTTTTCCTTATAACCTATGCCATTGTAAATCAGCAGCAACCCCCCTGTAAAGCAACGAGGTTATATTTAAGGCAAAACATTGAAACAGAAGGGAGAAAAGCAAACAGCCAAGATGGTTGATACTAAAGTTCTGCAGACAGTCCTATTCCTAGGCTGTAAAAATACCCTACTTAACCCTGAATGCTTTATCTCTGTTTCCTGGGATCATACTTCATTTATATTTCTTACAGAAACCACAGATGGTCCCTTACGGTACACTCAGATCTAGGAAACATCTCAAATTACCATTAGTTTCTTTCACCAAATCTCCAGTGAAGCACGGTGTTACCACAGTTTTCTCCCACCACCTTACCAGAAGCCTGACAACCTAGTATATTAAATCTTTGAGAAATCTCTTTATAGCTTTCTGGTTTCTTCTCTGATTTTTCACTTCAGAAGTGTCTAATATGTATCTTTATCTCCTTGATCCTCTGGAAAAGGACTACTATTTCCAAATCACCAGAGCTCCCACAACGATTGCCTTGGGGACAGACCTTCCAGATTATCTATTGAGGTACAATAAGAGACACGGGGGCTGGTGAGCACAGAGAGAGATGGGTTGGAGGACATTAAGGCATTTTGCAACAAAATAAAAATCACAGTCACAATCAAACAAGTTCCAACCATCCCATTGTTATAAGCTTATACATTGTCCTCCATGTTGTTCCTTTTTCATCTGAAATTGTGTATTTTTAGGCTTCCTCCATGCTTGTGCATTATTTCTTTGGAGGCACTATAAAAATAATTACACTCAAAATTACATTGCCTGCAGAGGCCCATTCGAGGTCTAGTGCCCTCTGTTCAAAAGTAATGATTGGATTGTGTAGCAAGAGCTGCAGAACTCAAGTTATAAGAATTGCGGTCAGATTTGCCTTATAATTCTGATTCAGCCAGGCATCGGGGTAGTATCTGGGCAGACACTCAGGGAACTTCAGACATCCATCCCCTGGGTGGTGCAGGAACTCCCAGTCTAGTCATTTACACAGCTGGACCAGCTTGGGACAAGGGACTGGGCTGAAACCAGGGGATGGGCTGTATTCCCAACCCCCTTCACAGCACAGCATTGGTAGAGGAGGTTTTCAGGTGGGAATTTACAACAGTCCTGATGACTCCCTAAGGCAGCTCCTGGTCTGCCTAGGCCAAACGTATGTCTCAGTGTGTTGATTAAGATCCTGGGAGGGGAATCTCACCAGTTCTGAGACTCCGCAGGCAGCTGCTGCTGCAAAACTGATTAACTTGTACACAGATAAGACATTTGCAAATGGTCAGCAGAAACTGCTCCTGCAGAAGCAGTCACACAGGACAGTCTTTTATACATAGTAATTAGCTGGAAGATGCTTTGTATATAGTTATACAATAGATCACAATAGATCATACACGTGCTGGAGTGGTTACAACGGTCCCTTGGCCAGCTGGCTATAAGAACTTAGCAGAAAAAGGGGTTTGGGGAGTCTCACCTGATCTAGCTGAAGATGCCACAGCAAGGACTCTTGAAATAGAAACTCACATCATCATATGGACAGTGACTAACCATCTTGTTTGAAAGATTTTATTCCCTATGCAAGCATTACCCTATGCCAAGATCCTAATAAATTAGGGTTTTTTTCTGTTGTTTGTGACTGACTGCAGTAGAGGATGAATAGACAGAAATAAGCCATAGGAATGATTAAAGGATGGAAAATTAGCCTCTCAGTGACAGATCCCAGGAATGTTTCGGTTACCATAGAGAGGATTATAGGATGACTTGATCCCAGCCTCTAATTTCTACCTGGGGAACAAAACTTTAATAACAGGTTCTCCAAGCCAACAGACAACTAAAACAAGATCCAGCGTATGGAAGATGAAGCTAGAGAAATCTGGATGAGAAAAACTGTGTAAGTTTTTCATAGAGAGGAGGTTTTCAACCAATTAAAAAAACAATCATGGGACAGTGGTTCATTTTACCCCTTTGGCAACTTTAAAATTACAGTTTCGTGTTTCTCTAGAAATTATATGCTCCAATTTAAACAAGAAATGCATTAAAAAAGAAGTAGGGACATTCTGTAGCCTGTTTTATACAGGGTATCTCACTTGAAGAACATAACCATATCTTTTGACCACATCAACTGTTAATCTATGGCAAAAGGTCTTGAGAAACAGGAATCCCTTGCTTCAGTGCTGAATGAAACTGTAATTCTATTTTAAACATAACTGAAAATAAATCCAAAATTTCAAAGAATAATCAAGTTATTTGCAAGAAATGCAGGGTTAGGTATAATTCAAAGTTGAGATGCACTGGCAGGGGAAGATGGGAAACTTGTACATTGTCTATCTTCACTAGCACATTAATATATTCACTCAATGTTTAAGAAGAAAATTAAGTTTTTAAAAGATAGAAACTATACCATCAAAATGATGTGTAATTATGTTTAAATTTACACTGGAGAAGTGTCACACACTATGTGGTTAATGAGTTGAGCCAATCATTAGGAAGTTTTATTGAAAATTTGCTTCTTGTTAAATCTCCTTACTTTTATCTGACAGGTTTATTTTTACTGGATTTGTCGAGACCCATCAGCATTTGAGTGGTTTGCTGATCTTCTGTTCCATCTGGAAACAAAAATGGCTGAAAAAGGGAAAAATGATTTTCTAAGTTATCATATATTTCTTACTGGCTGGGATGAAACTCAGGTAATAATGAAACTCTTAAGAGTCTGAGTTAATGTACCTTGCTTTTCTAGTATGGTAACATATGGAACAGGAACAGCTGAATAAATGATGGATGAAGCAGAGAAACAAAGAACTGTAAATATAAAGACACCAAGCTGTCTGCTTCCATCTCACATTTAGGAAAACAGGAATGAAGAAATCAAGCTAGTGATCCTTCCAGTCTTTTATCTTGGCTTGGGCAGCACCGATTACCAGGTGTTCTGCAGAAAAGTGCAGAGAGCCTTTCAGGAGCTTCTGAAGGGATATTTTGTCCACATCTTTGAAATGGAGGGCTATATAAAAAATGTTGGGTTTGTTTACTCTTATTATTTAGTAAAATAATTCTTGTTCACTTTTGAACCCTGTTGTGCTTAGAACACTTGGGCAACAAACTCTATGGACTAATTCATGTTGTTTGAAAAGATAATTTCTCTGCTTGACATCAAATTTTCCATTTTACAATTTTATTGGATCATCCCAACTCAAGACGCTTAATCCTTAGACTGGGACAATTTTATTCAACTTCTTTAGCTTTACCTAGACCCAGATGAGTTGATTTTCTCTCCCTCTTATTTTTAATGGATCTCTCAGATGGCACTGTGATCAGTTAGGCACCTGCCAGAAAAACTCATAGGAAAGTCTTTGCTCTACTGTTTTATTTCCTGCTGTCTCTGTTGAATGAAGAACTGTCTAGTAGAGATTAAAAAAACAGATTTCATAGAGCTTTTCCCTTCCTGCCTCTGCTGCCACAAAAAAAAAAAAAAAACAAAACCAAAAAAAGCCCCACAAAACCAAAAACATGTTTCTCTCTGCCTTCCTTAAGGCTTCTGTCAAGTAATGAGGCATGTGCATAAAACTGTATTCAGAAAAAAATCTACTCCCACCGTGAAGTATATGGCAGTCATAGAAACCACCACTGTGCATTAGCTATATCACAGGGTATTACCTAAAACCTGTTTTGAAAGAAACTGTTGAGGAACCTAACAAACACAAAGTTGCCCTCATCTCTCAACTGCCATCATCCTACTTCCCGCTTGGGCAAACATCAGGCCAGAAGTCAGGTAGCGAGACAACTATTCTTGCTGAGAAGTCTTCACTTTCTTTGCTTATGTGCCCTTCACTTTTCTGAAGTGCCTCTTCTTCTCTTCAAACCTCATTGTCCAGACTCCTGTTAGTACTACCTCACTATCCTATGCTGCCAGTGAGATGACACAGGAGCATACCTGAAGCTGTGCTGCCGCCCCGCCTACGCTGGTACTGCTCTTGCTCCTGGAGCACCTCTAAAGGGCTGTGGGGGAAGAGGAATGCTTTTCAGTGGCTCCTTCTCCTGCTCTGACCAAGCCCAGGGAACTGTGTTGGGTAACAGCTCCACCTTCTTCAGACATCCACAAAGCTCCCTCATCTTATAGGTCTTACTTATCTTTAGTAAATTCCAGTTCATGACACCTCAGAATTTGAGCTTCAGCACCAGTAATACTTGGATGAAGCTTTACTTTACTTCTCCCTTAGCAAACAACAAAACCAACATTCTCCCCATTCTCTCCCTGTATCACCATATAGATGACCAGTAGTTGGATGAAGCTGAACCCAAGCAGGATGGGCAATTTACAATTTCTAGGGCACCCTCCACTACTGGCAGGTGTTTACTCCTCAGACACAATGTTTGTTCAATTCTTCGAGCTCTTTGTAGACTCCATGTTGGCATCAGATGGTCAAACAGGTATGGTACATATCTGCCTCTGCTTGGGCAGGAAATCATGTTTCAGCCTACTGCTCCTTGCAATGCCCCTGAGATTCCTAGGCAACATTAATGCTGTGAGCTATAGCAAGGGCTAACACCAAAAATCCTGGAAAAATTCCACTTAATGTGAACAGAAATAGCCCATCTGCTCAGTGGCAAAATTTTGCTGTAAACAATTAAAAAATCCTGCAGTTCCCCACCTCTCACTCCCACCAAACACTTTAAGTTCTTTCTTAGATTATTCCAAGTCCTGCATGACATTGGCCCAAACTAACAAGAAGAACCTTTTAGAAACATGACCTCTTGTGACAACTCTGCTTGACCAGTATAATTGAGTTAAGCAACGTGGAAGACTCATTAACACGAGAAATACACAATATTCCCAGTAAATGGATCTAAATTTCAGCAACCACTTCTGCAAGAGATGATAATGATGCCTAGTTCATGCTAGGGCCTGAACTAAATGCAAAGCCCATTTTTAAACTTAGCTTTCCTCTGGTAATTTCTCGACAGCCATAGTAATGATTATAGTCTGTAGTGAAAACAAGTGCATTACTCCTACACAATAGCAGCACAATTAGGAGAGACAGTGGTTTTGTTTTTAAATGCACCTGGGAAGTACTCAGATAGCATGGTAATGGGTGTAGCATAGGAGCTGAGAGATGGTAAATGCCCATGAAAATCAGGATTTTTTTTCTTGGCACTGAGAGCTGTGCAGCTCACTTAGTTCAGTGTTTCACCTGAGCTGATCCACTTTCTGCACCTGCCTCAACCTGAGGAGAAGAGTCAAACCACTCAGGGTTTCACCCCTGCCAAGCCGGTACACCTGCTGTCTTTTCCATCAGCAGCACAATGCTCTGGACTTACTTAAGATGCATACAATTGCTAGTATTTATTGTCAAACTCTGTTACAGTACACTTTGTTCCCTTTCCTAAACCCCATTTCAGCCTTTACAATGGTGACTGTCACTTCAGGATCAGCAATGAAGGAAGTGTAGGGTGAGATATTCAAAGACTGAGAAGAGGTCTGGGAATCTAAGACCTGCCTGTTACAGTGACTCAGGCACTTAGGCCCAGGCCAGTAAAGACAGGTATTTAATCCCAACTCATTTCCAACATTCCATCTCAAGAAAGTGAACTCCTTTGAGGTCTCAGGCACTTTTGGAAGTGCTTTTTACACTTCTAGTCATTTTGTGAACTCTTGAGTATCCCCTCCCCTC
>VZTL01049141.1:14733-33737 GCA_013400535.1 Scopus umbretta | reverse complement strand
TGTTCACCTTGCTCAAGGAGAATTGATTCATTTCTGTTTCTCTGCAGGGTAAGAATTTATATCTGTATATACGTACATACATATCCAGAGTTACCATCATGCCCGTTTCACTCTTGCACCTGCCAGCCTGCCTTTCTTAAGCCAAAAAGCAAAACCTCTTTCATTCTTTTCTCACAGGTTGCACTTTCTAGACTTCCGTGTATTTTCATTTAAGTTCTCTGGAGATAGCACTTCTGCTCCAGCCCTACCATTCCTTAGTAGACTAGAAGGCTCTGTTTACATAGTTTGCAGTCAATACTCCTGCTCATACACATCCAGCGTAAGGCTTGGTTTTCTAAGACAACATGGCATTGCCCACTCATATACAGCTATTGCCAATCTGTAAGCCCTAGATCTGTAAGCCCCTAAAGATCTGCTCCTTAACCAGCTTCCTGCTTTCTCTCTTCTTATAACTGCTCATTCCTGCCTACTGCACTATCTTAGCTTTATCCTTACTGAATTTAAAAGATCAGTTTATCAAGAACATTTTGATCAGCTCAGATTATTGTTAAAAAGAGATTTCTTCTTAAAAAAAAAAATTACTTCCCTTTTGTTAAGGACATTATCTTCTAAAACTTCACTGAGAATCTGACAGTATACTAGAAGCAAAGCACTACAACTTAGAGAGACATGATGAAAGCTTAGAGGCTATAATTGTTCAAAAAGAATAATTTCCTTTTCAAAGGTAAACATCAGCCTTGCAGACAAAGATAAGGCCAAGTGCACAATTAGATACAAAAGTCTGTGCTTCTGCTCATATCTCCTGATATCAAAGATTGCAGGAAAATTTAAAATGTTTTCTTAAAACGTAAAAAAGAAATGAACAGGAAAAAGTGTAGGAGACTAGAAGGAGTCATACCAGAACAGCCAGCAGCTTTTAGGAAAGTTGTTTTCCTCAATTCCGGAAGTCTTTGAAACGGGAGATAACCAGCCATGAACCACAGCAGCCATTCAAAGCAGAAATAATTTCAAATGTTTAGATTTCATACACTGGTCTTTTGAATGAAAGCATGCCAACCTTCATAATGTTATTTAATTACATGTCTTTGACAGCCTGTCTCTTGTAAGCAGAAAAGTATATTGTCAATATAGACTGGGGAGAGAGAAACAGTAGCATTTTCACCTATGCAGTTTGAATGCAGGTTTGAACTATGATTAACTCAAAGCTAAACCTAAACCAACCTTTGAAATAAGGAGCAGAAGCCATTCCTTCTACCTTTGCTATTGCCAAATTTAAAGGCAGAAGTCTATGCTTTGTATAGTGGAAACTTCTCTTTTAATAGAAATTATACTTTGTGGACCAAGGAGAAACAGCCCTTCAGTAACAGGAGACACCTTTGACAAAACTCTCCATTATTATTAATTTTATTACAATGGACATTGCAGCTTTAACAGAAAAAACAGCCATTGAACCAAGTATTGTATAAAGCACATAATAAGATGTGCTTTAATAATACCTTTCCTGGATATTTAACAGTTTATAAATAGACAAGGCAAAAGGAAAACGACTGCCTTGCCAAATGTTACACAGGAGGGTACCAGCACAGCAGAGAGAGAAATACAAGAGTTCTGACTCCTCATTAAGTGAATTCCCCATGGGTGCTTGTGGTGTCCCAAACCTCGTAATCAAATTTGACATTCTTTGCTTTAACACTCCCACTGCTTTTTTTTCCCCAGATGCAAGAAGGCAAACTCAGCACCAGATCATGAAAAGCATGGATTAAACAGATTTGATCATTTATGGCAAGATGGTGCATTTAGACTCTTTTAGCATCTTTTTCCCTATCAAAATACTTGCACTTCTCACCTGCAGCTACCTCTGACTTGCTTGCTGTCACTAGGCATTTTCAGTGATATCAAGCCTGATTCTTTCCACCATGATTCAGTGCATGCTAAGGTGCAAAAGAAAGAGATCTCGGGTCTCCATACAGTTACACAGGGGTAGGTAGGCAAGCTCTGCCCTAGCAGGCACCAGCCTGCCAGCACCGGTCACTGTCTGACCTTCTGGTGGAGTCAGTCAGTCTCAATTTACTCTTCTTCCAGTCTAATGTGAACAATTTCACAGCAGACAAAAGACCCTTCCCCTCCACCTAATCTCTTATTATTTTCCCAAGTGGAGTCCATCTAGCATACATCAAAGAATTGGTCTTGTTAAGCCATTGTTTTATAAGTCTGCTAATATTTTTCCTGTCCATAATACAGAAGACACTGCTGACAGAAATATGTCAACAGGAAAACAAACAGGCAGCATTTGACATGCTATTAGTCCAAGTCTGGGTGGATAAATAAATCATAGATCAAATATTCATAAGGGGGAAAACACTGTTTATTTCCACTGGATTCATTACGCACACATCTCCCATACAACATGGTGACAAACACATCCCATAAATAGGATGTCACAATGTACCCAAGAAAGGACTGTTGATGCGATGAGGACAATGTATTCCCTCCATAGAAAGCGCTTCAGTCTCTTGGGAATATGTCACACCGGTCATACAGAACGAAGCCAACTAGAAGTGTCTACTTACATCACTGTGTAAGGCAGGGTAATTCATCAAGACTGAATCATTCCTAATCACTGGATGTTTCTCTGAAAGTAATTTGTGCTATAAGTGCAATAAATATTAAGTATTTCACTCCCTTCTTTAAAATATTAAAACTCCCACACTGTTCTTAAATGAAAAATACATTCTAATCCTATTCTGATCCTATGTCAGGCCTACCCATCAGGGTATCCCACCATCTTCTAAGATGGGATATATATATTTTCTGAGAAAATATAAAATAACATAATGACATTAAATTGTTAGCCATCTACATATATTTCAGCTCACAATGCTCTCCATAATAAATGATACTGACGTAGCAAAACTGAACCAAATTTGTTTTGGTGATGTTTCCTAATTAAAAACATCAGTAAAGAAACCACCTTGGCAATTGTTTCAGATGCAACCTTAACTATAATCAAGCCAGGATGATAAAGTTATCCTCTCTTCTCGCCTAGAAACAGTGTTATTGCAACCAGGTCACCCAAACTCAAAGCAATAAAACACATCCAGATGTGGAGTCTTCAGTTACTAGAACTCTATAGCTCGTGTCTTTAGTGGTGAAATGAGCCATCAAACAAGAATATTCATTTTGAGTTAGAAGTTGCCACTCGACAGATGCCTGTGACCACTGGTGGCACCCACTTTCAGACAGTGGGGAACAATTAAAAATTTGAGAGCTTTTTTCTATTTCTTCAGAAGCAGTTACTTCAGAGGAAGCATCTCACGTAGGTAAAAATTCACCTTGATCTCTAGAAAAATGCTGTGTGGAAGTGCCCAGAGACAGAAGGTCATGTTGTTTAAAGCTCAAAGGTACCTCTGTGCCTAAAGTACCATTTTCCAAAAGCCACCTACAGTTGAGAGGATCAAGTATCATTAAAATACATTTTCAGTCTGTTTCTTCAGAAAATGCAGCCCAGCCAAGCACAGGGCACAAAAAGGGTGTGATAGAACAGAAGAAAATCCTTGTTCACTCCATTTTAACTGTGAAAATAAGCTGTCTGGAGGACCTAAGCACAGGACTGGTAAAAAAGCACAAGCCAGTCTTCCCCCACTGCTTTCTTAGAGTAAACAAAGACTGAGGAGAAGCCAGGCAGCATTCACAGTACTGGCAGAAGAACAAGTGTCATCCTGGTAATGAGGCAACTGCAACTAGAGGCAGAGCAGCAGCATGACACAGCCCTTTTGGCTTACAGGTATCTCCTTTTGCCAAAAGCCAAGTAATTTTCAATCAGCATTGCTATGGGGATGATGGAAAATGTTTGCCACCCAGTGCAACAAACCTGGGGTATTTTCTTTGCTGAAAGCCTTATTTATGCATGGGGAAGCTAGTCTCATATATATGGCACTTAGTTATTGCTACTGAAAGTTGGTGCTGGCTCACAAGGCAGGTCTGTGTGTGTAGGCTTTTTTCCAACAAAGGCAACTTCTATTTAGTTCTTTCGTTATTCAGGGCTGGGTGAGGCAACACTGCCACAGTGGCACATTTTGCTCTGGCCTCTTCTTACTTACAAGCTTCTACTGTAACTAGTCAATGTTCATCACCGTACTCATTACAACTTTGGGTTCTCATTAATTGATAAATGGTTCAAAAGCCAGTGCCAATTTTCTCTGAATCTCTCATCATCATGCGAAAGCATTTAATGAATAGTTTTAACTGATCACATTCAGCCCTGGGTTACACTGCAGACCTTCCACAGCTTTAGGCTTACTTACTACTCCTGCTACATGGTGTGTCCCCTACTCCTTGACTGGATAAAAATATTTTTAAAATTCCAAACCATCCCAAAAAAGGAGGGAATGCAAACCACTAACCTAAACTGCAGCCTTCCAGGAAATAGTAATGCTCTTCCAGGAAATATTGATGCTAAAATCAAGGCAACTTTAGTTGCATAACTGTTTCAGTGAACGACTGGCAACTACCAATCTGAATTTCATTTGTTCCTACAGAATAAAATAAACTGAACTTAGTTCTTTTAATCGCTGAAACACTTCCCAAACAGGTGCTTATTCCTCCCAGATTTAGTCAGTGCTCAGTCACAAGCCACAAAACCATTCAGATCATACTGCTTCTCCTTCACCTTTAGTCTCTCCATTTCTGTCTCTTCTCTGTACAGAACATTGAACACTGGAAGTAACACAGATATGTTTGCATTTCAAATAACTACAGTTACTCACTGGAGGCAAAGAGACTGTATATTATCAATAAAAAGAACTGTATTCTGTACATCACAGTACTGTATGAAAAACAAAAACTCAATGAATCAAGAAATGCAGCAAAAGCTATTCCTAATGTTAAACAAATGAAAGTGCCCTATTAGCCCTCCCTCGGGCCTTACTAAATAAGTTTCTGGGAGAAGAGAAGCAGCTGAGGCTTTCTCAGAGACAGATTAAATGAGATCTCCTCACTCCAGGAACAGGTCTCCCTCATTCGTTTGTTTTTAAAATCATTAAACTATCATGAAACTCAACTGCATCCCTCTAGAGACACGTTAAGGGTGATTTTTTTACATATTATAGGCAAATGCTCACCATTAAAAACAGATGTGTGAGTTTTTCCTAAGAAACTCCAAACAAAGTCAAACATCAAGTATGTTATCAAGGTCATTCCCTTGCTGCAATTCAGTAAAGGATACATTCCCAACAGGAGATATATAGTAGATTTTAACAAATTCAGCGAACTTTAAGGGAGATTCAAAGAATGGCAGCTTCATTCTTTCAAAAGGAACCAATTAAAGACCCAGTGCTAAAAGTTTGTATATATTGCTCTTGAATGAAACAATGTTTGAAGAAGGAAATTAATTTGTTTGGAATCATAGAATCATTTGGTTGAAAAGACCTTTAAGATCATCAAGTCCAACCATAAAGTTGGACTTTAAAAAAAAAAGGTTATGAGACACATTGTTGCCTTTGCTGAGTTTTACCACCACAGTTTTCCTCCCAGAGGAAATACATTATTAAGCACAAAGGAAGACAGCCTCTATCAGCGCCAGTAAGGCAGCCTAACGTTAATGTCAGCAATGACATGGTAAGGCTCCTACCAGAGTTTTATTTGGGATTTTAATTATAAACCCTCCAGAGCTGCCAAGTTCCAATTTATATCCAAATTCCTTCCAAAAGGTTGGGATTTTGGCTTGGGCCTATTATATATTTTTATGAGTTTGTTGTGGGTTTTTTTAACTTGAATTCTTTAGGGCTTGGACTGGCCTTATCTTAGACATTTAACAGAGCCTATCATAACAGGGTCTGAGATCCCACCAAAATACAAATAATAATTTATTCAGCACAGCAATCTGACCCTTCAATGTACATTTTTGGAAGCTGTGTTATCAAGTGTATCTGCTAAGAAACAGGCCCCAGAAAATAGGTCCTACAAACTGTATACCAGAATCAGATAATTACATTGTGTGATAATGAACTAGCACAGTTAAGGAAGCATCAATACTGCCTTAGTGGTTCCTAAAAGTAAAAAAAATGAATTAGTGTGCCATCAAAGCTGTGTTATTATACCACAGAAACACAGCACGAAGCTTCCAGCATTTCTCTGTTCCTAGACTCATACTCATTCCAGTAAGACGACTGTGCCCTGCTGCTGCCTCTGTAGTTCTGACCCCTTTTCTCCTTCTCCCTGTAGGGGCTGCAGAGACTTACCCACCAGCAGGGACTGGAACCAAGTTTTGCTGAGTTCAACTCAGAAGAGGAAAAAAAGAACGAGGGTAAGAAAAAATAGGGAAAAGTGTAAGATAAATAATATAGGAGTCAGTCGTCAATGTTAATGATTAATTTATTGAGAAAGAGAATACTGAAGTGCCATTGCTGCGTTAAACCCTGCTTATGCCTCCTTACAGACACATAGATCAAGAGTTGCAGGGGCTGAAGCCCTTAGGAAAGGGAGATGTGGAAGGCAACTGCAGCAATTCTAGAACCAAAAGAAGCAGGCGAACTAGAAACTGACCTAGATGTAGTAAAATGTAGGTAGTTTTGCCTTCAGTAGCCTTCTCCCTGATGAAGTTATTGACCATACCAAATTAATTTGATTCTACCTTCTTATTTTCTCTCTTCTAGTCTTGTTAAGGCAGCATATACTGACATAACTAAATACACAATATTTCTTCAAAGTAGAGTTTGCCTTCCAGATTTTACCTAGGGTCTCCTAGAGCATGGCCCTTATAAAAAAAAAAAAATGCACAAAGCTTCAGAGAAGTCCCACGCTCAAACAACTCGTCCTCTCCTCCTCAAACTCCCCCATAACTTCCTCTGTACTTGTTAATTTATTGAAAGGGCTCCTGTGCTAACCAGAGATCAGAGTCCAGCAAATGCACTGGCCTATTACTTCTTGCAACCTAAATAAACAAACCAGCTCTTAGCTGCCAGTACATCCAAGTCCTCACCAAGCAGTACCTATACCTATCTCTTTATTCTCTTTTTTTCTCTCTCACAAAGAAAAAATAAAAGAAAAAAGGAGAAACGACATTTCCCAACTTCCTTGGAAAGTTTGAGTCTAACTTAACTCATCTGCATCAAACTGCCTTAGCTCAGAGCCCTTGCTGGAAGGACTCTGAACTTCTGGCTGGAGTTGAACTCAAGACGAACCACACTGCTGTGTGGCCCAACAGGAGTCTGAGCCCCTCCTAACAATGTATTGAATATATTTGACACTCCCTCCCCCAGAAAATCTGCAAGCTGCTAATGAGATGCAGAAGCCAGGGACGAGACTGGCCCTCAGATTTCATTCTGCAGTATGTACGGAAGTTCAGGCAGACCCTTGTCCAAACTTCGCAAATTAAAAAAACAAACAAACAACCAAACAAAACAACAGAAAACACTAGGATCACAAGAATGTATTAAGAAATAGCACTGCCTACATTAATAATATGCAGAGTAATAATTAACAACAGCCTGCCATTAACAGCAAAAGCTTTGAGGAACTAGGAGTGAGCATGTAGAATAACTCATTGTTCTATGCTGCTCAGCAGTTCACATGTTGTATGCTAGCATACCTTAATTTTCTGTAATAATGTGCTAGTTTGCTTTTGGTTTGACATCCTTTCACACACATTCAGCTTAGACTCCCCCCTCCTTTCTTTATTTTTAAAACTTCCATGTGTTCCTTTGTGCAGGAAATTTCTGCTCTGTACAGCTGCAGGACAGCACAACTGACTGGAACATTATGTAATTAGGGCCTGATCCCATTTGCTTCCCCGTCTCCACCTCCCTACCATGACAGACCTGCAGAATGTGAAGTATCTTAGAAAGGTTCTGAGACGTTTCCCTGAATGCACAGAAAGAGGCTCAGGTGGCTTCCCTCTCTTGGAGAAATTCAAAACCACAGTGGAAAACCCTCCTAAATTCACCTTTGATTTTCTTTAAAAAAATATCAAGGCACTTATTTTTATTATCCTTCCATTTTTGAGCCCTTATGGTTCACATTTTCAAGCTTATGAGCTGGAAATGTAACTTTTTATTCTTGAATGGAAGCTAGATTTCTAATAGAATCACATGAATTCAGAAGGTGGGACTTTATGAAAATACCCTAAATATTGTGAGGTTTGGGCAAGCTGGCAGCCCTGGGCCCACCCACAAAGGCAGAGGAACCCTGGGGAGCTGCAGTATAGTGGCCCATCTGCTCCAGGGCACACCACCCACCAGCCCTCCCCAGCTCTGTTCCAACTCAGCCTCGCTGCCAGGCACTCCCTGGGGCTGGCACTCTCTGATTCTCTTTTTTAAAAGAGATTTCCTTCTGCGGGAGATCCTTTTCAGAGCATGCACTGCTGTTCCACCCTGTGCTCATTTTTCTGGGTTCTTCTCTATGGCCAGAAGAGTGACTACGTTTATATCTTCCCAGTTCCTCCCCTTACACAGTGAAGGCAGGCCCAAGTCCCATCCCATTCCCACTGCACTGTCCTTAGTGTATGAATGGTATCACTTAAAACAGCAGTGAATGGTGTCATTTGGGTTCCCATACTGTACCCGAATCCTAAAAGAACAGCGGCCGCAGTTCACCAGAGGCAAAAGCACAGATGAACGGTAGGCGGGCACATAGCAAAATGTTCTGCCATGCCTGGAGATAAGCTGTGTAGCAACTTACTGTGCCTTTTCAGTGCACAGTCATATTCTCTATGCCTAAATTTGAAAAATCCAAATTGCAGACACAGGGAAGGTAGGCAGAATACTCTTCTACTGAGATTACATGGACTAATCAGTTAAAAATCATGATCTGTGAAAGGGTGTAAGAGACCACCAGTGGGACAGACAATGGGGAGACTGCAAATGCAAGTGCTCACTAAGAAAGAAAAGGAGCATAGCTGTCTGCTCTTCTTAACAGGGTAGGTTCTCCTTGTATCTCATGAAGTGCAGTGGGACTCCAGTCACCAATACGGAATCCAAATATTACCATACTTGCCAACATGATGCCTCCTGAGAATGCTAAAAACTTTGTACTGTAATGTGTATCAGAAGAGCAATTATCCCAACATTAAGCTACCCAGGAGATGGATTTCAGGTAGAACAGAAACTGTACAGTCTGCTGATATAGCCTCAGTCTACAGAAAAGGTAAGAATTAACGTTCAGAAGATCTGATTCTGTCCACGGACTAGCAGATGACCTCTTCCGTAGCATAATCTGAGCCACTGCTTATGTATCTTTTCTCCTCTCCCTCTAATCTTTTTCTACCTTCTGTCTTCTGTCCCTGTCCCTAACTGTGCATGAGCACAGGATGAAGTCTACTGTAGACTTGCTATTACAACAGGGTTCTAGACTCTGCTATCAAACAAGTCACAATATTCTCTCAGAAACAGCATGGAATTTGTTAATGACAGTATAGAGGTGAGTATATTCAACTTCCCCATCATACTTTTCCAATGAATTATAATTTTTGACCTTGACCATGAGGAATCATACACTCTCATCATAACTTGGACACCAGGAGAGTGCAACATGCAAATCTTCAGAAAGCAAAAGAGATTTGTTAATGTTAAGGATGCATCTGAATGCCCCATCTTTCCTTCAGAGTATAATGTCTCACAAAGATTCTCCCAGGCTGATTCTGGTATCACTACTCTTTCAGTACATAAACAAAAACTGAAGCTTTGTCTGGGCAAAGTATCATATTTTTTTATTACATAACGTTATGTTTAGCCATGTCTATGCTTATGTTTTACTGAGATGCAAGCAAAGCACTTTGCTTAAGAACAGTTAGAAAACTAAATAATCACAGCAAGGAGGGACGACTGCACGTTTACTTGCTGGTTACATCTCAGCTCATTTATTTGAAACGAACAAAGAAACAACTGATTCTTCAAATCTACATCTAACTTCAAAACCAGCATTTTCATTCCCCTTCTTTTTACGTCAAAGATTCTTGTTTGCTCAGGACAAGGAGCAATCAGGCAAAATTTGGTATTAGCTTTAGGAAGCCTACATGGAATCACAAAAGTTTCAATTCCTGGAAATGGCAGAGACAGAAGACATCTGGTGTGTGAGAGGGCTGGCTGGCAGAGGAACATCAGAGGCACAGCCATGTTTCTAAGATCTAACATCAGCTCCTCCATTCACTTGTGCCACAGCAAAATCTTAACTATAACATTATCTTGATGACATTTCCTAAACTTTGATTGCTTGACTTTACAGCTGGGACTGGCTTTTAATGTTGCCATTCATAGGTCTCAAATACATGCTTTAAATCTGCATGTTTGCTGCATCGTTAAGGAAGTTTGTATCTTCCTTACTTTCAAAGCAGGTGTCTCTAACTTCTGTAGAAACACACTGAGCTCTCGTCTTTTTAGAGGTCCACAGAATTTGACAGGGGTAAGAGAACAGGCACGAAAGACCAGACCCAGCTTCTCTCAAACGGCTTTTCTGAAGTTTCAGGTTCAGCAGTACCAGAAATCCCAGCTCTGTGCACCCTGCTGCCTACACACCTTAATCCCTGAAGCCGGAGTGAGGGACAACCAGCAGGTGGAGCTTTAGGGCAAACCAAAAAGACACTTTGCCTTTCCTTCCACAGCATCTACTTGAAAGTTGCTCTTACTTTCCAGCCACGCAAGGCTTCCTGCCAGAAAAGCAGAGCCGTTCAGAAACCAGAGGCCAAAGCACTATAATTATTATCTTCCTAGACACTTACTCAATAACCCCGAACTTGGCAAACGCAACCCCATCCTGGCACCTGTTCTATCTGCTCTGCTCTGCGGGACACATGGCAACAGAACTTTCTACAACATCCTCATCGGGGCAATACTGTCTCTGCCAATTTGTCTGCCTCCTTTTCCCCATTTCAATAGTCATGCAAGGATATGTTCACTTTAATATATGTACACCCAAAGCAGTAAGAGTCATGCAAGTATAAGTTCACTTTACTGTATGTAGACTCGAAGCAACAAGACAAGTCTCTCCTTTACCTTTTCATTCTTTGCAAAATGATGCTCATGAAACCATTTCTGCTTAGTCTGGAAATGCAGAAAAGGAATTAGAAGTTAAGTGAGTAACAACAGGGAAATCCTGCCTTCTACTACTCTTCAGTATTTTCATCTACATTAAATATATACATGAGTTTATTTGAAGTTCCTCTCACTGCGTAGAGTTTGTCTCTGGCTTCTCAAAGAACAGACACAGCTGGAAAAGCAATTATTTTCTTCACTCCATTCTACAGCCTCCCACTCCAGTACTGCTCCATTTGCCAGTGTTCAGGCACTGGGTGCCTCCAGAAGGAATTTACTGGACAATTACATTACTGGCCAACATTTTGGATTTACCTATTTTTAACACACAGATACACAGTACACTCACTAAATCATCAACCGCTCTGTGTAATGTGGCTGCCAGTGCAGCCTTCCCATTCAATCCTTGAGCTGAAATGCAGTGATACATACAGGTACATGTCTGTGAGCGAGGGCTGTTTTCAGTTACGATTTATTTTAGATGCACAAATTAATATAGAGATGGCTAATTATAATTTTTTCTCACTTAGAAAATGTGTCCCTTCTGCAGGGATGTGCCATTTGGTATCCCCTCCTCCGCTTTCCCACAGCACTCCCCAGCGTTGCTGCTGATTTGGAAACTCGTAGCCGATGCACTTACAGAGCTCAAGCGTCCACAGTCCCTACCACATTTAGGACCTAAAAGTTAACTTATTTACCTAGACTTCCTTTTTCCCAGGTCCACCTTCCTTCAGTTCAGCTTCTTGCTTCTAACCTTTCAGCTTATCAGCATTGATTTATTTAATACAAAGTAGTGAGGTTACCTTAGATCAATTATACCTTTCTTTCTGTGCAATTTCCAATGCTTAATACATCTGCTACTGCTCAGCCGCAGGGACAACTTGTCCAGCTGGATCCTAAATGATTTCAATCCTTAATTCAATTGTATTTTTGCCACAGCCCAGCCAATGAGCATAATTCTTTTATGGCTAAGAAGCCTCTTTAGAAATAATCCAATAGCCTGTATTAAAATATAGGTCATCGTGAAAACTGCCAAGTGCCGGACTTGTCATAACTTTGAAGACAGGCTCTGAGTCTCCTTCGGCATTGCTGATTCTTTCAGTGCTTGGAGGCTTAATTTTAAAACAATCAGCTCAACAAAAACAATTTACTTATAACTGTCCAAACTAGTCAATGTTAGCTAGGAAGCTAATTTGCTACTTGGTGCTGCACTTGGATAAATGCTACAACCGAGGGCAACTGAAGGTTTCCAAGTACTAAATCAGTTCACAACTTTTACTATTTACATGGATCTGTTGCAATAGAACTGCAAAGGTTTTGGACAGTAAAAATAAGTAAAACCCATTCAAACCCACACATGAGGTGGTCAGCTGAAACCACCTGCAAGATGAATGTGTAAACTTACATAAGGCAAAACATACACAAAAGTTCTTAAACTTTGAGAAGAAATTATTTTTGGCTCTTCAACTAATACCCATGATAAGACTTGATCTTTTTGAATGTTTATATTTTTATAGATTCGCTTCGTTTTTAAAAGAAATAAAGAACTGATCTTGTTCAGTGTTTTGGAGGAGCCTATTTTCAGTTAGCCTCTGTTTTTTTCTCCCTCTACCTCAAGGAGATGGAATCGCAATATCAGAAGCATAAGGAAATCAGTTGCCTTAGGACCACTGACAGACATGTGGTCCTTTCTCTCCAGCTACCAGCAATGGAAAGCTAATTGGTTCTAGGTAGATAAGGTGAATCTGACTTTTTTCTGTGCTTACGCATGTTCAGCGTCTAGCACAACAGAACTCTGATGCGGATATAACTGCAGTGTAAGCCTTGGGCAACGGTAGTGTGAGCTGCTGCTTGCACACCTTCCCTTAACGAAACAGCAACTTTATTGAGCACAATTCACTTGTTTCTGAATACTCTTAGAAAAAGCCAAAAATGACAAACAGAATTTAGATAAGTGAGGCTTTCATTTCCACATCTCCTCCCCAGATCTGTGCATACCATTCTTTCTGGCAACAAAGGGAGTTCTGTTTCTACGCCAAAGGAAATAATTTGGTCCCAAATGTTAATATTAGGCCTAGTAGTAGAAAGCACGAACAGTGAATAATGTAAATGTTGTCACTGTTTGTTTGGGCTTTAATGCAATCAGTGACATCAGCTGGTTTGCATTTGGAAAAAGCATCAGTCCTATTGTGTCTTCAGATATAGGTGCATGATGCCACTTAAAATGAATGAGGCTACATAAAGATTGGCATTGAGTATGTTCAATAATCAGTGTAATACATAATAAACTTAAGATCAGAAGCCCATGTTAAGGTGCCTATTTCTAATTAAGCAAGGTATCAGCGCTCATTCTCAGTCTTTTTTGCAGCCTGCACAATTGGACATACTTTATTTGCTGTACAAGCAGAGATACCAGCAAGAGACTGGCACCAAGAGAAAAGACAGGTCCTCCCAGCAAGCAAGGACAGATTGCTTCTGGTTTTCTGTTTAGTCTTTTCAACAGGAGGAAAAGAATATCCAGCACCTTGCCATCAGCAGTGCAGTAAAAAGTGTAATCTTAGGATCATCTGAAATGCAATGAGGTTTCATATCATGATATATTTTTGGTCATCTCTTAGTCTAGCTTTCGACTTCAAGCGAGGTGTCTTGTTCAGGGTCTGCAGACAACAGAAATTATGAAGCATCTTACAAAAGCCTTGATTTAGGGAGATGCATATAATCCTATGACCACATGGAATTCCCAAGTAAAAACACTTTTGACGAATTCTACTCATGGGCACATAATCAGAGAAGACTGCTACATGCAAAACGAGCTTCCCAAAGGAAGCCAGATTAATTTGGTACCTTATTCTGATAACTGCCTTTTATAAAAGCACGTAACGTGGTAGATATTAATCTATCGTGACTTCAGAGAAGCAGCTGCTACAATGACACTTGTAATTGTTAGTCTGAGCAGAGGAGATGGAGAGAAATAGAATTGTTAAGACAGGAAAGGAACTGACTAAAGAGGATGTAATACTATGTTGTGCTATAAGGATAATTACAGACTTGGAGTGAGATTACCCATCCTGAAAGATCTGTTATTGGGAATGAGCTTATTAAACTTTTGCATTAATAATATGCACCCAAAAGTTTGTATTTGCTAATGAAATACGGAGATGATGAAGTTGGCAGGCAATATTAAATCAGTGAAGAATGGGACTGACACAGGAAAAAAAAGGAATCCTGGAGTAACAGAAATGGGATAGAAACAAACAGAATAAAATGTTAAGCCTGGTCTTTAAGGATTAGAGAAAAAAGAATTTGTTCTGTAAACTACAAGATCATCGTCTGGAAATGACAGAGCAGAATGACTTGGGTGTTTATAACCTGTCTGTGGACAAACATTTGATATAGGTGTCAAAAGGGCAAGTGAGATTCCCTTCTTGTTAAAGTTTTGGCTGGTAATCCTGGGAATTATTACTGTTTCACTAAATGTTGGTAAGACTTACTCTGAAAGACAGGCCATTTTTATTCAGGAAAGGTTTATTCCAACTAGAAAAGAGAGAGATTACAGGGACACACAACATGGTAAACCAAGAAGATGGACTACAGTGGACCCAAGTGTTCTGGTTCTCTTACTGCTCAAAACAGGGACTAGGTCAGGGTGTGCCCTTGCTCTCTTCTGGACCCTGTACCTGGATTCTCTTTTGCACAAGCCAAGATGAAGGGTAGAGGATGGAGTACACCTCATGCACAGTCAGACTGAGACTGGGAGTGTTCCCAGTTTCACCCCACTTACATGCAGCTTTGCAAATTGCTCTCATACAACTATCTCTGAGATAGAATAAACCTGATACTAAAGCAGCAGCAAGAGCTAGCAATTCAAAACAGGTAGCAAGAAAGAATACTTAACTACTTCAGGTGTGAAATGTTCCAAAGTAGATTTATAGTCTTTAAAAGATAGTAAGTGCTAGTAAGCTGGAAAGAGGCCAAAGTGAGGAGAAGAAGGTGTGCCTATAGAGAGGGAGCAGTGTTGAAATTGTGAAGGATAAACCTCCTAGACTTCAATGTTATCCTCTCCACACATATTTTATATGTGATAAAATGATAAAGATGCCACTACTTGCTTGGGTGACACTGATGGCTCCCATGAAGAAGGTCACCTGATGCCAGGGATAGCAGATTGCAGGTAAAATGAGCTTGGGAGGCGTGTATTTGTGACAATCTCAAGCAACTTTATAAGGAAGATACAAATGCTGCTACCGTAAGAAACAGGGAGAGGCCTTGTCTTCCCCTAGAACTTGGCATTCTTGCATAAGTGGAATACCAAAACATTGTGGAGTGCTCTTGTACTATGTTTTTGTCTGAAGACAGTTTGTAGCAGGAAGACACTGACTGTCAAAATGCAGGATTGGACCAACCCAAATGGGCCCTCCCAGTGAAAGAGATGCATTTCTTTGGCTCTAGGGAAGAGATACTACGACAACAGCCTGCTAACAATACAACACAATGCTTTTAAATACTACGTGAACACTACATTTGGAATGGTAATATGAGTTTAGAGATACTGTGAAGCAAACCTGCCCAATGCACTCGTAACTGTCCAAGAAGCTAGAGCTGATATATCTACTGTCTGTCATCAAAAGGTGTCTGGTACAGTCTACAGTGCGGTATCCTTTACCTGCTAACCTAGAAAGATGGGCACCCCTCCCAATGCCATGTTCCCATCACCGTGAAATTGTTTTAACATTGATTCAGTCAGAAGGCTGCTGTCTACTTTGTTCCAAGTTCCTACAGCAACTGGCTATTCCACAAGTTTCTTTTATCACAGAATAACCAAACCTAACTTCATTCAGCTTATGCGCTTCATTTGAAAAATGTTTAGTCTTTCAGTGCTGGTGAGCCCCAAGGCCAGAATGAGCTCAGAGCTTCTGTGGATGTACCAGGACGTGAAATTAAATAGTTGGTGTATATATCCCCTGCCCCTTTTTACTCTTTTCATTATATATTGGATTATAATGAGAAAGTGATATCCTGGTCTTCAAGTCTGAATCCCAGCTCTCACAAGCAACTTTCATCATGCAACCCTGCTCATAAAACAACATCCTAAAAGCCAGGCCTTTAGTTCCCACTGTATTGACTGCTTTGATAGTTAGAACTCTCCTTCTTATTTTCCAACTAAATTTATCATTATTCTTTTGGCCTTTGGTTTAAGTGGTGATGGTGGTAGTGGTTTTTTCCCTCAGTGACATTCACCTCAATTTATTTATAAAGCAATCATATCCCCTCTCAGTCACTGTTTTGTTTGGCTCAACTGGCAAGCTCTTTCATCAAGTGTATCAGACATAACATGAAGCAAGACTCTTTCAGATGCACCAACTGTAAAGTGTGAGTTCCAACATATTTCAACGCTGTTTGATACAGCCCTTCTCAAAAGCTGGTTCATAGGAAGGACAGTAGCCAGCTCCTGTAGTTCTGTAGTGTCCATGTCAGGGGGCTGTGCTGCTGCAGGCGGAGAATTCAAGCCCTGCTACCAACAAGCACAACGAGCCTTCACACCAGCAGCAAACGGAGATCTGGGAGCACACACTAAATTGTTGTTTGTTGGGGTTTTTCTTCTTCATAGACACTAATGTATGAGAGTGACAATCCCAGCTTACTGTTACAGCATACAGTATATTCTCCTATAGGTTGCAAAGAGAATGGTAGACAAGAATTTGCACCATTGATGACTAACCCAGCAACACCTGACTATTTTCAAAAAGTTAATTACAGCCTATTTCCCAGTCAAGGGTGGAATATCACTAACAGCCTGCCATCTTGCCTGGCTCCATTGAGGTTTCTAAATACAATATTCCCTTCCCTGACTTCAACTCTACCCGCTGTCAGGCTCCATTAGGCATAACAAGATCCAGACAGATTCAAGATTAAGCAACTTTTTTATAAAATCCAATTGAGGACTTTCTTACCTTGAGGGTGCAGCAGATATTACATTAACCAGATTGTGCACACTTTCCATGCAAGAACTAAAGGCATATATATATATATATGCACAGTGACTTAATTCTCTTAGGAAATAAGCGGGGGCTTTCTAGATTCCTCCCACCATCGACATCATGATCAAGCTCAGCTAATTGAGACCTTGTGGGGAAAAGGGTGCTCCTTAGCAAGGCCTTATTTTTCCAGAAGCAATATGTGAGCGTTGTTGTCTAGCGAAGGAAGTCTGTGCAGACTATTAAGGCGGTAATAGTCACGTGGAAAGAGGGGAACCAGGTTTAAAAAGCTCCTTACTGGCTAGGCTACAGCTTCAGCTCCCAGGGAGACCGCAGTCCCGGAGTGGTGGAACCAAGAAGGAGGAATCCCCCTTCAGTCTTCTTTTCCCTCCCCATAGGTACCAGGGAATGGGACAGAGACATCCCCAGTGCTACCTGGTGAGTCCGTCAGCAAGATGGCTTCAGGGCTCTGCAGCTGGGAGCAGAGGCTCCCCGCATGGCCAGTTGCTATGGGAGAATGGGTGTGCACTGAAACGCAGGGGAGTCTGGGCATATTTGAGGGCACTGCATATAACACGGGTATGTATTTGATGCATGTGGTGGCAGTGACCGATGGATGGTATGAGGAGTAGGCAGCAGTGTAGCGGTACATCAGTGTAAAAACGGGGGTTGTACTGCATGGGCAAACAGCAAGTGTTTACGGGGTACTACATAATGACTGTGCAGAGGGGAAGTACTTGTAGCACATATGGCATGAAGTGTCAAAAAGAAGAGAGAAAATGGCCTTATGTGGTGTATTCGGAGAAGATGAGGGCAGGAAATCACGGAGTAACCAATAGAGAACATATATGAGCTGCATGTTCTAAGCATGTAATTGCTCTGAAACAGTATAGCCACTGCTCAAATACTTCACCCAGATGAGGGCTTTAGGATTCAAGTCACAGCTTGGATCTTGGAGCTTGAACCAAGAGCTTTTTTGTGAAGGCAGAAAATCTGCAAATTGTCAATAGCTGTCTTGCTAGCACCTTCATAGTCTGTGGCCTAAGGAGAGGAAGGGAAGATGCCAATATGCGAGCTTTCACTCCGAGCTGGGATTCTTTTTCGTGTTCCAAGTTTGCAGAGGAACCTGGTCTTCCTTGCGAACTCTGCCTAGCACCACTTCACGTATTACAGTCATAATACTGTATTACTGGTCCTAGCGGAGTGAGTAAGAACGGTAGGCTGTAACACCAGTAAGAATCCTCTGCTATCTGACCTATTCTCATTGATGCCAGGCAGAAGGGAAGCTATTTAACACTGGGGAGGGGGAGCCAGTTTCTGCCTTTGTGCCCAAATTTTAGTCCCTGAACAGACATTGAACGTAGAGTTACTGCTCACAGCTGTAACAGAAAGGGCCCCTGAAAACCCCTTTCTGCAGCTGTATTTAGCCAGCTTTTGGCACCCCATCGCTGTTGTTCTGCCAGCTCATTTTTTTGCTCGTTTTACACGTAAAAGACTCAGGTCCCTTTGGAATAGCAGCAAACGGTTAATGTCCTGCAAACACTTCAGCCTGACAACCGAACCCTACCAGCCCCAGACTTGCCAGGGAAGAAAAAGCCGGGCGTCCGTCAGTCCTGGCGCAGGAGTGCTAGCAGTGTCCAGCTCCACCATTCAACCTGCACCCCACCAGGTTCTGAGGCCGAAAGCCAAATTCTCCTGTTTAACCAACGCCACGCTAGCAGGCAGGGGAAAGCTGCCTCTGCACTGCCGCTCAGCCGGGAAGGCAGGGAAGTGGGGGCCACCCAGGTTAGCTCTACCCGTCGCCTGCTATCGGCACTTTCGGACCGCTCGGCCGGGGATGCGCGTGTCGCCCGGCGGGACGGAGCAGCTCCCGGCGCCCGCGGCAGGACAAGCCCGAATCGCCCGACTCCGAGCGCGACTGCCGCTGGTGGAGGCGGGGCCGGGCGGTGCGGGGCTCCGGCCGGCTCCGCTCTCTCAGCCGGCTGACGGCGCGGGTCGGGGGGCT
>VZTL01049141.1:3248-13611 GCA_013400535.1 Scopus umbretta | reverse complement strand
GCTTCGCCGTGGACCTGGCCAACGTCTGGCGATTCCCCTACCTCTGCTACAAAAATGGAGGGGGTAAGAGCCCCGCTTGCGAGGTCTTTTTCCCCGGCCCCACGCCCCGAGCGCGCACCGCCGCGAGGGCGGCGTCCCCCTCCTCCTCCCGGAGTTCCAGGGGGAAAGCCGGGAGCCGCCGCGCACCCCGCTGTGCCCGGGAGCGCTGCCGGGCGGCGAGGGGAGGAGCGGCGGGCTCGGCCGCTCTGCCCCGGCGCTCCCCNAAAAAAAAAAAAAAGACACACAGTAATTCCAGTTAGCTCAGATTGTCTGGCACATCTTCAGCGAGACCTTAACTCCATCGCCCCCTTTCATCTCCCTGAAAGACGCTGTGTTGTCAGCGATGACTCCACGCTGATGGAGTAACACCATCTGCAAGCCGGGCAGGTGCCTGGGGTGCTCAGATCACGCATAGGAAGAACAGACCCTGCCTGGCAGATGGAGGACTGTTTGTGTGAACGATACAGACAGAACTGCTAGATAGAAAGCGTGTTCTGTAAGATAGTTATGTATGTCTTGATAATGTGGTTGCCTGGTGATAAAGGCTAATGGTTCACACTTGTAGCATAAAATACTTGCTTCCTCTGAAAAGAGGACTGCAGGATGGGAAAATCCCTATCAATTACAGGGAATTACACCCGTCCTTGGAACTTAATAGGATACTAGAAAAGGCTTGGTATTGAAATACTTGGTCTGGTTTGGCACCTCCAAAACTTGAGAGGAGTCAGAAAATGTCTCTGCTCACCACCCAGACAGGCTGAAGAAAGTAGTTAGTACTGAAAAATAACCTCCATCCTTACTTCGTTGTGTCCAAAAACAATACTAGCAATTCACACTACAGCAGCACTATGCATCATGAACCCAGCAGGCTTCCGCAGTGTCAGATGCAGACGTAGCAGCAGCAGCATCATTCATGCCACTCAGTACACACGCACCATTGCCAGATCTCCAGATCATCTTGCAGTTTTTACGGAAAGAGACATATTCCCCTATCTCACATTGTACAAGGTGGCACCCGGAGTGCTTGAACTCTTTTCTGTCATACTTTGGGGCACTTAATTTCCTAACCTGCTTCCTTTATAATTTGCTGCTAGCTCAGGCACAGGAGGTAACAGTCTGCAACTCTTGCATTTTGTTTAGCATCTGTGTCTTATCTTATGCCAGTTCAGCTAGAGAAACCTGGGTCTTCATTAGCATCTTTTAATTCAAATCTTTTAATTCAAATACTTCCAAATTGCGGTGGGGAGACAGCTAACCTACTTCACAGCTACAAGAGGCACCTTTCAGAGAAAAGTTTGCACCAATTCTTCCATACCATCAAAGTGAAATCAGACCTTTTCAAGCAAAGGTAGAGAGAGGCCCTATGCTATCAAAGTTACAGAATGACTGAGAACTGCTTACTGATACAGAGATTATTTACTCTGCTCTTCAACACAGAACAAACTGCAGTATGAAGCATCTCAGTCAACACCTAGGATGTCATTCTGGAACACAGACATAATATCACAGCATCCTTTACTGGCTCTTAAAAGACTTATTTTACCATAAAATGAAAGATGGGCTAATCCTGATGGTCAAAAACCATCAACATGGGCTTTTCCTAAGGAGGTATTCTCATGGAGGACATCAGCTAGCTGAGCTGGACAAAGACACATCAGCTGTGACTAGTAGGGGAACAAACTAATTTTTACAGCTTGATTGTGTTTGGCTTAATGAAGTTTAATCATATCTAGATATTAAGATTATTTTTCTTTTTCTATGCTTTTTGATAGATTTATGGCCATCAGCATATCAGTCATGACAGAATTTCCAGGATAGACCCTGTGCTGAGAAGTAGGGAATGGAAATACAGCCAGGGACTGGTTAACAGCTCTCTTCCTTCTCTTTACAACAACTCTCTCTATGCCGTCTTAAAATTTATTTATATATATATAAAAATTTTGTTTAGTAGAAACTCCTATAAGAGATTCAGGCTCTAAAAGGACTGAGTTTAAAGCCGACTCAGTCCCTTTTCGCTGTCAAATTGGGTTTGTGACCTTGTTTGCTTTATGAGTAAATTTTCCTACAAGAGCAAAGAACATGAGGCAACAGGCAGAGCTACAGGATATCGTTGGATTTTGTTACCATCTTTACAGTCCTAAATTACAGATATTCTTGAACATTTTTTTCCCCACACTGCTACTGCAGGAGGGAAACTTTTTGGCACTAGATCAAGTTTTGCTACTTCAAAAGAATAATCCAGTAGGTTTCGTATAACTGCTGGCTTATGTATCTCCATACAGAAGATGTAATAAAAATAAAGTACCAATAGACAGGGAGAAAAATTTAATTTCACTCAAGTAGTTTTGCTCATCTGCCAAGCAAGCTGAAGAGACAAAATCAGGAGGCGTTTCTGTACTTATATAGCATGCTCAGGCTTGCTCTTTAAAGAAGTTTTACAAGATGCTCGTAATAGGGTTACAGTTTGCCTTTTGATACTTACAAGGAGCTACTACATAAAGGGAAAAAAACCCTGAAACAGATTAAACTTGAATTTAAATAGGTTTCCTGTCGTCTTCCTCCCTCAGTTTCTCTTTATTCCAAAAGCCTCAGCAATTTAACTAGAGCTGACTTTAGACAAAGATAGTAAAATGTTGGTTACGAACTTGTGTGTCTTCAACAGATTGATATAAAATAGGCAGTAAAAAGGAAGCATGTTGCAATGCTGTAAGTCCCGAGCTGCTAAGGTATTTTAACACTTGTTGTCAGCATAGCTTGTGCTATCTAGCAAAAATAAATTGTTATCCTTCCAAAATCTACACCTACAAAGGTTCTACAAATGCCCTTAAATGTTGAACGAGCATCAAGGACACGGAAGTGGTAGAAAATGGCATCCCCCTTTACATCTGAAAAAAGTGACGTGGGTGACCTGTGGACTGTTATGTTCCTAAGACTGGCTCTGATTAATTTAAGATGCCAGCAGACACACTAAGGGCCTTTCCATGCTTGTAAAAATAGGTGGTTCTCAATAAAGCGTGAGAACTTACAGGAACTCAGAAGGGAAAGTATAAATACACACTGTATTCCCTCATTCAAAGTTGACTTTCACAAGGACATGGGTGTGCATACACCCCCACCTTCTTACTAGCCAAGTCCTTGAGTTTCTTTCTTTGATACACTCCAGGGAGATTTCCTGATTAAAAACTAGACATACAGGCTTTTGGATTAGATCTTGAAGTTCCACACATACAAAATTCCTGATAGTTTACTTCAGTGAGTTTTACTTACACGAGGCATACACCACCCAGCGGTAGTTATATAGACTTGTTTATGTTAAGTAACTTTGGAGACAGCACCGGTGCCGTTAGCAAAAAAACCCTATTTGTATCTTAACAAGCTCCCAGTACAAGCTAGAGAGTAAGAAGCATCCAGCAGCTCTAAAGTGCTGAATGAATTGCCAGAAACATCTGTGTTTTGGGAGTAGCCTGCTGAGAGACCCCAATGGGACTTCTGCACAAAGATAGATGGTAGAATGTAACCCTTCTGTGAACAACTGTGATTTTTGGAAACATTCTTCTGCTATTAAAAAAAAAAACAAAACAAAACCCAAATCTTTAGTAAGATCTAAAAAGCTAAGAGAGTTTATTTTTCATATCAGTTACCTACTTCCATAGGATTTGCCTGCCTTACAAGGGCAGAGACAGATCCAGTGGCTGTATTATAATATGAAACAGGCCACAGAAAACTTTCAGGACAGTTCAGTGTGAATACACTGGATGAGATCTGGCCTTGGAAGCAGGATTTGCCCACTATATGCTCGAAACTACTTTATAAGATGAAAGGGAGGCTCTGTACAGATGGTAACATTCTGCAAGCAGATAACGCAACACTCCAGAAGGGGGAATTCTCAAACATCGCCTTGTCAGTTTGGGTCACATGTATTTGACTGCTCACAGCACAAAGGAAAAGTACTATTTGCAGCAAAGAAAATACTTTTTTGTGCAGTCCGTTTGTGAGAGTTTCAAGGAGCGGGGTATGTCACTGGAGAAATCAACTATGGTCATTTCTACTGGCTATTCTCACAAGTGCTGTATCTTCATTATATCTCATTTCTGGCAAGAGCGCATTCTTCTTTTTTTTAAAAAGAGACTCCCTAGCTGTATGACTCTGTCTGTAAGTGATCAACATCACTGTACTCAAAACAAGTCTTTATAACACATCCAACCTTTTAAGTGCTCCCTAGTTCTATAAGAGGCTATGTTGAATTAAAGAATAAGAAGCATATTAAAATTAGACTCTCATCAACTTAGGGAAAGATTTATCCTGATATTTGGATTACATCTAAGATTTTACTGATGCCAAATGATGTTCACTAATGCCTAGTATGATTAACTGGTGTGCTCACAGTGGGGGAGGATGATGCTCAGTCTTAGTTAACAAAGCTACTGTAGTGTTCATACAAGAGACTTTTAGTATTAATGTTCATTTTTGTTTCATTTTCCTCCATAGCCATAGGCAAAATTAGTATTTCCCATTGAAATTTATGAAAAAATAATTTACCAACATAAAGTACTTTTTTTGTGAAACAAAGTATTTGCAAGGTCAGTCATGTTCAGACTACTCATTAGGAAGCATGTTGGATTAGTCACTGGAGATTTAGTGTATCATAAGAATCAGATTAAGCTTTTCATGAGTTTATGAATAGCTGCAGATAAATATTTTAACAGTTCTCTAGCTATCATAATAAACGCTTTTAATCTCCTCTAAAGCATCATTTTTTTAAGTATTTTTAGACCACAGTATTTCTAGAAGGAATTGTTTGCTTCAAAGAACAGTTCGCCAGCAATCAATACACTTTAAAACAGAAGTATATTACAGTTTGTCCTGATGCTCCCTTTCCTATCGGTATTTCCATAAGCTGTCATGCAGGAGTGAGCAATCCACAGCACAGGTACCAAAGACAGCATACAACCAAATCTGAATATCCTCAGGGCCAGCACAAAGCCAGGAGCCAAGAGCTGTCGCACATTGAGAATGACACCTGTGAAAGTATCACCTCCCACAGAGCGGTGAGCCTGGCTAGCGCACCGCTTCACCAAAAGCAAGCTATGATGCCAACCAGCAGCACCTTGCCTTTCTACTAGACTCTGCCTCCTGCATTTTGCCAAGTGTCTGCCACCAAATTTAATCACTATTCTGGGAAAGAATATAATCTGGTGCTTTACAAAGGTGGATGACCTTTGCCTTGTAATATCAGGGTTTACATTCCAAAACAGCATTGATGTTGATAATAATAAATCATCTTTGAAGTAATCTCACTGCAAAGCCTACGCCAAGAGATTGACTCATCAATCAATCAAAGCTTAGATGCAAATCTAGTGATTTTGGTTTCCTAATAAGGGGTTTTCAATTCCTGTTAGCACATCAAACCAGTGATCTCAGATAGGTTAAACTGTTATGCTGATCTCCACACCGTGGCCATGAGCTTTGGGCTCCCAGGCATAATGTGACATTATGTTCACAATGTTCAGTTGTGTGGTGTGACAGTACCTCCTTCCCCAAAACTGGATTCTGTGGCCTTGCTCTCTTCCCTTTCCCACATGACTTCATCCCTCTCTTTCCTTTCCTTGATCAGTCACTAGTCATCTGGTGTATACAGAACATAGATTCACTTAGGCTCACCAGCACTGTAGCTCACTTGCCAGTTGCCAGCTGCTTCTCTGAAATTCCCTGTTCTCCTCTGTATGTCTTGTTGGATCCACAAAATAAATCTTCAGAACTGTAATTCTGCAGGGTTGTAAAATACTACATCATACACCTACTACATATGAAGCATTATGAATAGTTCATAAGGAAGAACTGAATCCTTCTCATCCAAATCTTTCATCAATTCTAAAATTCTAGTTTCTGACTCTGGTGTAAGGTACCATGAAATTGTGTGTAAGCGGTACACTGTATGGACCCTCAGCTGAATATCTGGCTGAGCAGAAAAGTTATGTGTCCCTGAACAATTCTAGCAATCCTTAGGTTGACAATTTTACAAGGGTTCTAGAGATATACAAGCATAGAAAGGTTCTAGACAAGATTCATAGTACTTAGCTTGACGGTACACCTTAAGAGCACCATCGTGTGATTAATGCAGGGCAAGCATTCAGAACTGATCTAAGGGATGCTCCAATAAATCACCAAAACTGGTTTTACACCTTTGCTTCTCTGCATTACCAAGACAATAAAAAAAAAGCTGGTGTGAACCAAATGAGCTGTTCTGACAAAAGCAGAGATACCTCTTTCCAAGCATGCTGAATGAAAAAAGTTGCACTCAGAAGCACTTTATTCTAAAGTAAGAGGCAGAAAAGACATCAAGTAGTAAACTCAGTTCCATTGTTTGGAAATTTAAAATCTCTGCTTAAGGTCTTCCCTCCCCGCCTTCATTTCTGTATGCCATTCTCAATTCTGCCAAGAAACTGAAGTACTGAAATATCCCTAGAATGCCGTTCCAATAGGATATATCTCCCTCCCATACAAGTAAATTCTGAAAGTCATATTAGGAAGCCTTCTACGTTCACATTAACACTTATTAAAACAGTTACAGGAGTTTCTTAGAGTTTGGCTAGGGATCTCGGGTTTGGATACTCATTCAAGCTGAAATATCAGGCACTTAAGCTTCATCTCTTTGTTTCTAGTCCGTTTTCTCACATCTTTTTAAGCTCTTTATGAAATTCACTGGGAGCAATGGAAAATAGAAAGGCCATATTAGCAGTGTAGCAGCCAACAGCCCTTCTTTACTGTAGAAACCAAAATATCTCTAAGGAGACTGAGACATGGTCTACACTGTTTTGGGGCAGAATTTCCCTTTCATCTTTTGGCAATATACCATAAACCTGTCTGTCAGTTCAGTGAATATGTGAATACAGCTCTACCAGTCTAAAGATATTATTTCAAGACAGATACTTTCCTTCCCATACTTACACCGCTACAAAACAGAATGCCAGTACAACTACTTATGCATAAAATCAGAGGGAACATACAGCTTTAGTGAGTGTTTAGATAGGCTGTGAGGGAAATTATGATTAAAATCAGTCCACAAATTACCTAACCTCTTGCTGTGAATTAAAATGGAAACAAATGGTTTAAAGAATTTTGGGCAGTTCTGAGGAAAAATGTCGAATAAGTCATGCCTTCATTTTTGCTATGTCTAATGGGAAGCACATCAGCAACTCTGTTCTAAAGCCTTTGTCCCAGGTTAACTAATTGATTAAATAGCTAAGAACTATAGTATGGCTCTCTTACAGTTTACACTGTAAACTCCATAACATTTACATACACTGTCATTATTAGATGATGTTGTCCCTAACTGCTCTCAGCACTATTATAAAACAATAAACCATAACCAAATAAATTCTATACTTAGAGATATATTTATATTACAATACTGTAATTGAGGAGGCAGGAGACAAATTTAAATGGATGTCTTTGTGATACAGTTCTAGATCTTTCGGTACTACCTTGCTCTTAGTACTTTCCATTCTCTCTGTGTATATCCTTCATATAGGATACACAAAACCACGATAATGGATTTTGGGGAATCTCGCAACTGCCTCTTGACTTCTTGTCTTGAAATGTGACAACAAGAAATTATTAAAGTTGAAAGAAGTTGTATTCAGGACAACTCCACTCCCCCAATCAGTTTCATTAAAGAGTATGTAAAGATTCCAGGAATATCACACTGATTATAAACCTTCAGTTTCCCTTCCTCAGGGCATTTGGAGACAAAGGATTCATGTTAGTAGCCTGTTACCCATGTCCTGACAACCTGTAATTCCCTCCTCTAGCTACAACTCCTTAATCTTCCCCTTTTCCTTCCCCCTGCCTCCTAGTTAAGTCTTGAACCTTTCATGGCAAGATTTCATCCTAATTGTGTAGATCATATGCACTGGTGCCAAGTCAGAATAGTTTCAAATGAAAGGCTTTACTGACACTCGAAACTTGACTTCCTAAAGATGGATATCCGAGTCCTTCAGGAAATCAGCACCAAAAGTGCCTAGACACCCTGTAATGCTGAATAATCCCTGTTCTCATGGAAATTCTGGAGACATAACTGTAGTATAATTCAGCATCTTAACTTCTGTGTAGATTCAACATATTTAATTTTAGCCATACAGACTTTGAAACCTTTAATCCATAAAGAAGGGGGAAGGAGGTGGGGGGAATGGCAGGGAAACAGTTAAGTTTCTTGCCTTGTGGCATATTATTCTTCACAAGGACCATAGGAAAGAACCTCTAAACTACTTATCAAAGCTATCCTTTGTTTTATTTTCACTCTTCCTTCTCCTTTCCCCTATTCTCTATTTAAACAAGTTTTGCAATCTCTCTCCTGAAGCATGACAAAGGTGACGGCACAGTGCACCACTTTGAGAACTAGGGACTACCATTCAGTAACAGAAACTGTCAGCAGGGAGGTCTGGCTACGTAAGCCACGTACTTCTTTACACTCATATTCATCCAAAGCACACTACCAACTTGCCAGTGCACGGAATTCCATGATAACATATTACTAAACAAAACTCGGTCAGGATTGGGCAGGCAGTTGTCTTTTGCCAGTCCATAAATGTTTTTTTATGACTAACGTTCTGATTGCTGGTATGCAGTAAGACAAGCTGCCCTTGTTATACAATAAGCCTTTTTCTAGAAGATGGTAATTTTTTCCAGTGCTCGTGCTCTTTAAGGCTTTATGAGCACAACCACTCACTTCCAAAAGCACAAGTGATTGCAGCAGCTGTGCTCTTAATGTAGGTGTTAACTGGTTGTTATTGTTTGGCTATTACTATTGTTTAAGAATATATGCTAATTTAAGTGTCCAAAATAGGATCCAACACTCCCAGACCGGTGGTGTTAGACTACACAAATATAAAGCCTTTCTTGGACTGCTTTGTTACAAACTGCTTCCCTAGAACAAACCCAGCATCAGAAGAGCAGTACCAGTTTGATCCCACCCCACTGAAGTACACAGCAGAAGAATATTACCCCTTTACAGTCTTATTTCAGAGCTGGAGGAAAATACTGTGTGATTCCCAAGCACTGCAATTAGTGACAGAATGAGTAAAAAGCCATGTCTTGCTATAGCACTCTTGTTAGTTTGAGAAACAGCTTTTGTGGCATTGATGTACAGGAAGGATTGTGGCCGGGTAATTGCATAGCATTCATCTTTACTGAAGTCTGCAGAACTGTGGGAAGCTGCTGATTTTCTGGCCCACTGGCAGCATGGAAGAATACACCCTATCCCATTGCCTCACTGACCATACAAACAAGCTGTTACCATGGGCCTAGCCTATGTACTGAAAAAAGCAGCTGAGTATTGTGCATCTCATTTTTTACTAGCTATTTATAATTTATTCTGTGCCTTCTGGACTATCTGTACTGAATAGCACTCTTCACTGATTTAACTTTTATTTTTCTTTCTCTCTTTTTCTCTTCTGTAATCAAACACCTCTTGCAATGTCTGTCCCAAAGCATGCCAAAAGTGCCAACACATTACTTGCCCTTTCCAGTTTAATAAAAAAAGGGGGAGAGGCTCCACTGTCTGACACGCCACTCTACAGAGCAGAATACCAGAAAACTTTTTTCAGACCACAAGGTGGAGCAGTAGATCCTTAGAGATCTTGATAGATCCTAACCTGATAATGTAACGGCAACCTACTGCATTCATAGAAGAAAAAAATTAGTGGAAGACCTAACAGGGTGGCTCATGACTTTCCAATACAAAGCTGTCCAGTAATAGCAATGATTGTTCCAAGCAGACCCTTCTTGGATTTCCTGATTAATTTCATTTATTAGGACATTATAGGAGTGGCAGCTTTTAGTGATGCCTAATTTGCATCAAGGAGCTCACTTGTCAGCATGGCCACAATGACAGCAAGGAGACGATACATTGATAACAAGATGTTACCCCCCTGAACATGCCATTTTTTAAATGAGTGCAACATTAAAATGGAGGTACAGTCTCTTCCCCCCAAGGAATGATACAGGAGGAAATAATTTCTCAAATACTAAGTTTAGGAGATTGTTCTCTGCAGTCCTCTTAAAAAATATACCTTTGGAAAACAAACAAGCTCCACAGAGACTTTCACTACCATTTTACAATATAGAGCCATGCCTTTTTTTTTCTTCTTCTTCAATGTTAATGTAACCAGCCTTCCAGCAGGTCTCAGCGCCTTGCCTTCTTGGCAGAAGCATCATTATTTCACAACACCAGTAACAGAAAACAAAGAGTTTCAGTGAGCAAGAACAATTAAGTATATTGGACTAACTATGATATTAGAAAGCATTACTGAAACATGAAGCTCAC
>VZTL01049140.1:0-49655 GCA_013400535.1 Scopus umbretta | reverse complement strand
TGGGGCTCGGGGGCGGCGGCGGGGGAGGGCCCCGGTTTCCTCGTCGCCGGGTGAGAAGCGGCGGCCAGGCCGCCCTCTGCGACCGATGCCCTCCGTTCCTCGGCCCTTGGCCCGTTCCCCGTCCTGACCTCCTGCCTGCCTGGCGGGCGGCGCGGAGCAGTGATCCCGAGCGGGGACGGCCGGGCCCAGCCGCCGCCTTGGCCTTCCCCGCCTGCCGGGGCCCAGGCGGGAGGGCGGCGGGGACGCGGCCTCCTTAGTGCTGCCTCGCTTCGGTCCGGAGCGGGCTTCTCCCGTGCTTTTCCCCCCCCGTGTGCTCCCTTCGTGCTCGGTCACGGGGGAAAAGCTTTCTTCGGTGATGGCTTTTGCATGAGGGACCGTTTGTCTAGAGGGTTATCTCTTGGCGATCTGTGCACTTGCTTTTGGTCAAAGATTCCCTGTCCTGCTCGCTGAAGTGCCCTTGCTTCCCCCTCAGCATTAACTTAGGTGGTCGTTTGCTCTTCGGCGTGGTACAGGTTAACTAAAAGTAACTTTTTCCCTTCAGATACTGGTGTAGGATTGAGGAAGAGATGCAGTCGTAGACCTCAAGCGATATTAACCCAGGGCCAGTGGGTCGGAGGGTAAGGCAAATGAATGAATTGCTTGATCTTAATTTTCGGGGGCGAGAGGATGGAGTCATGTGCAAAGGAAGCGCTCGTTTCTCTCCACAGAGCAACGGGAGAAAGGATGTATTTGGAGTGGCTATTTCCATAAGGGCTTGGGTAAGAAGGGAAGGAAAAAACCAAAAGGCAGAACGTCCCACTAGCCAAGAGCTTGCAAGGCTGAAGCGCTGCGCTTCTTGGAGAGCAGGGAATTGCCAAGGAGCTGGATGAGCCAAGAGAGTTGCAAAGATGACAGATGGGGGAGAGGCAGTCCACGTTTTGTAAAGGCATGACTCAGACTTGTGTATGGTAGAGGAGAACCAGGACTTGTTAAAAGCAATCTTGGAATTCATTAGTTATGGAGTAAAAACGGCAGTTGATTTTTATCGTGATTTTCAGGATTGGAAAGTGATTGATGATAGTGGAAATGGAACAAGTAGCTTGAACTACTGTTCAAAGACTTATTTTTTAATTTAGGGTAGAGTCTTGGTCTTAAAATAGTCAGTATCAATAGGCTCTTTCAACCCTGACTTCAAAATTGTAGCTGCTACAATAAAATAAGGCTGACATTTATTTTTGGTGTTATGTATTGATATTTAGCTCCTTTCCCTGCCCCCCCGCCACTTTTGTGTGTAGAACTGAACATACTTGCTTCCTAAAGTGGTAGCAGCAAAAATGAGGCCAGCTTGAAGTGACTCTCAACCTTACCAGTAAAATGATTAAGTTAAACAAAATATGTAAAACAAACAACGCAGAAGCTTTGCATTGAATTTTAAGGTTAGGTCACTTATTTTACCAGCAGATGTCGCTGTGTTTAGTAGCAAGTAATTGCAGAAAGGGTTTTGAAGGAGGCAATTTAAAAAAAAGAGTAATTAAATCTTTATTCTCAGTCCTTGGCCTCTGAAGCAAAGCGTCGGACTTTATGTGGTTCATTGTGCTGCTGTGGTGATTTAATTAGTCACAGCTATTGGCATAAACAGCTTAAATAAGAATGCCCATTTTTGAACTTCCTTCATTTTTACTTCCAATTAGTTAACATGGTAGAGTGAAAAGCTTGAAAACATGAATCTGAAAGCACTTGGAAGCCTAAAAAAAGGAGATGTGGATCAATATAACCAAGATCTGCTATGTAAAAGACACCAGATCGTAACATGATCTCATGAATTTGAGTAACTCAATGGTTTTTGAGCAGTCAGGATTTACAGACTGAACATGTTTATGTAGAGGAATGTGACTTCTTCATTAGATATGTGCTTTGCCTTGCTAAAATAATGTAAGAATGTTAATACTTTTGTTATCAATAGCTTCTACACATTTGCATGTAGAAAGTGCTAAAGTATTTTGTTTAAATACAGTACTCTATATATGCTATGGCAAAAAATGTTAAATTTTCCTCACTGGTGGTAGACAAGTTTTAAATAATTCCACTTTGAAAAGTTAAAGCTATTAAAAATTAAGGACAGTTAAAAGCTACAGGATGTATTTCGTATGCTTGAAGGTGGGAATTTTGAGTAGTTACAGTAAATTTATTCCATTTCTGAGCAGCCTAATTTGTGAAAGCTCTGCCTCCCATTTCTACAAGATTACAAACAGGACAAATTACTGAGTGACCATCCAATGCAGCTGTTAGTGAAAGCCTAGAGAGCATAGGCCTGATTAGTTAAACAAGCTGGATCGTTGCCATTTCGAAGGATGCAAAATGAAAAACAAAAACATTTTGAAAATAAATTATGTGCTTTAAAAGAATGCAGGAAGAAATTTAAATGGAAGTAAAAGACTACGAATGCTTTAAAGAAGCAATGGACTGCATCGTAGAAATAATACGGTAATTTGGTAGGTGATGATGATATGACAGAGAATTATGCTAGTCCATTTCAGGAAAAACAAAGGCAGATTTACAAGCAATGAGAAATATCTCTTGGCTCACTGTGAACCTGTTCCTACACTTCGTAAGTGAAGGATATTTCTGACTTATTTTGAATATTGTACATGTGAGTTTATCTTCCTCCGTCATAGCTCCGTTTGAGTGTGCGGTTTTGAAGCTTCACACCATGTTTCCACTGTGGTGCGTGCAAGTGTCTGCTATTTGCTTAACTGTTTCGAGATGTAGGTTTTACGTAGGATATATGGAAATAAGAGGAATTTACGTGTTTTTTAAATAGACCTGTAAACAAACAGTTTTCTTAAATGCTTATAAAATTTTCCAACCAGAATAATATCTTTACCAATAGAACGGGAATGCATATTCGGTGTTTGTCTGATTTTCTTTCAAACATAAATGTTGTTTGAGTATTTAGAATCACAGATATGTTGGCTGGAAGGGACTTGTGAGGGTCATCTAGTCAAAGCTCCTGCTTGGAGCAGGACAGTTGCAAGCACTGGATTAAGCCAGTCCCAGGTGTAGGCTTTTGTACTTCTTTAGGTCCGTGAGGTTTCTGTTTTCCAGTCATGCAGTTTCCTGGTAGCCTTTTGAAGTGAAGCTCTACCGTTCAGCATGTCACCCGTCCCTCTAATTCAGTATCATCCACAACTTTGCTGATGGTACATTCCATCTCATCATCCAAGTTACTGATAGATTTATCAA
This sequence comes from Scopus umbretta, assembly GCA_013400535.1. Classification (NCBI taxonomy): domain Eukaryota; kingdom Metazoa; phylum Chordata; class Aves; order Pelecaniformes; family Scopidae; genus Scopus; species Scopus umbretta. Next base: position 46,433 of record VZTL01049140.1, on the reverse strand, counting down.
ACTACGTCAGCCCCAATATCAGTCCCAGGATACTCTTACTGTTACTAGCCAGCAACTGAAGCAACTTGAAGCCATCAAGCCTTCAGGTCTCTCTGCCTGCCCAGCCATTTTTCAACCCCTGCAGCAGTCCATCTGGCCTTGGCTTCCTAATGTGTATGCTATGGGAGATGGTGTCAAAAGCCATAGGAAAATCAAGGTATATTGTAACGACTGCTGTCCCCTTAGCTGCGTAACCAGGCATTTCATCACAGCAGGTGTTCAGATTTGTCAGACATAATTTGCCCTCGGTAAATCTGTGTCGAATCTCCCCGTTTACTTTCTTAGCTTTCAGATGGCTAAAGGGGACAAGTGCTGAGCATTTTTCCAGACACTGAGGTGGTGCTGACTGGACACAGGCACTGCTTCTTGCCTCTCTTAAAAATGACCATGCATTAGTCTTTTTCCAGTCAATTGGAGACTTTCTCCGATAGCTGTTTTTCATAGGTAATAGTTGCCTCACAAGCGTGTCAGCTGTGTCTCTTAGCAACCTTGAGTGTAACCCATCTGGCTCTCTGCGTTTGAATGCATCCAGCTTCCCTAAGCAGTTGTTGGCCCCGCTTCTACTTAATCGTCCTCTTCCCGATGCTGCTGGTATGAGCAGAGGTCCCTATGCAGGCTTTGCCCGTGAAGACTGAGGCAAAAAAAGTGTTGAGTGCTTAAGCCTTTTCCCTGTCATCTGTGACAAGGTTGTCTTCCCCTTCAGTCGATGGATGCGTGTTTTCACTTCACTTCTTTATGATACTTCCGTACTTTTCAAATTCTTTGTGTTACCCTATACGTCTGTTGCTAGTTTTAGCTCCAGCTGAGCTTTGGCCTTTCTGATTTAATGGAAATAAAGGATGAAAACAAGCCATGCCAAACAGTGAGTCTTTTATTTAACAAATATTTATATGGATTTTTCAGGAGCTGGTGATTCTGAAGACGGCCCAGTCGTCATGGCTCATGCTACTATTTACGTGGGTTTTACTGTTCCTCAATTACTGAGAGGTGCTAGCAGAATTTTTCCCACTCATTCTGCGTTGGTCGTGTTGAGGCACTCCGCTTTTTCTTACTGCACAGTGAACAGGTAGGTTATCTGTCTTCAAATGCTGCTTTTTTTTTTTTTTTTAAGAGAATGTCATGATAACACTGTCAAAATGAAGCTGACAAATTATTGTAGACCTATAAATGCTTACTTAACTCCCAGTTGTGTATGTATATTTAATTCTAACGTAGATTTATGTCACCTGGAATGTAGACTGGATTACACTGGCAAATTCTTAGGTAATAGAAATTCATATCTGTAAGGGACAGTAGCACAGTTTTCAAAATTGCAATTCTCTTTGTTTGCTTTTTGTTGCAGCACAGTAAAATCAAAGAGGAAAATGGATCATTTAGAGAGGACAGCAAATAATTTTCGCCAGGAGGTTAGTGTTCTGTTCTTTAGGATGTAATTTTTTTTGGTGTGAAGAAACTGGATAATTGTATTTGATTCTTAGGCTTCATTTTCTCTTTTACTGGAGCCTGTTTTACTTCTTTTTCTCCTCATTTTTCATATTTGATGTTGTTGTAAAGTAGATAACGTTTTGTGGTCAACGGATGAAATGTAATGAGTTGTAAAAATTGTTGGTAACACGTGATGCTGTTCACTTTATGTTGGACAAGAAATTTAATAGAATTCTGGTGAAGTATGGATTACGGTAGGTTATTAAAGCACATCAATACCCATCATCTGTACACAGGCTTCTCAGATTTTTATGGGTTTCTACAATTCTGCTTCAAATTTGAGATTAAAAAATGTGGAAAATGTCCTTTTATAAGATAGGAGGTAAGATAAAAAGTGTAGAAATTTTGAAGGGAGAACTGATACAGTTGTAAAAAGGATCTTAGTTTGCATCTCTCTTAATTCACAAGTACAAGGAAGATAGAGCATGGTTGCCCATCAAAATCCAGAAATGCTTATTCTGGATCTCAATTTGTGCAGTGAGCGTTCTTTTTTCATAATGCTCAGAGGTGAACATACTCTTGTACTTCTCTTGTAATTAGCTAAAGTAGATGTGTTGGAATTTTTAAATACTGGGAGAATATGATTTCAATTCTCAAAAACATTTCACTGGTGAAAGAATTCTGCATTTTTCTTAGACTCTTCAGGAGAAGTACGGCACATTCTTGACTGAAAAATCCCATGTTTAAGTCCCAGGAGCTGGGAAACGGTGCTTGATTTTTCTCCATTGCTTAGTTAACTGCTTTCAGTCTTGAGTAGCTGCTGTTCATGACAGGCCAGTCCTGCACGTGTCACACAGCAGGACAAAACTCTGTGTTCTCAAACACGCTCCACAGATGTTAATGTGTATATGTGTACACAATTAAGTCCTCTGCTAGTTTTTTCCCTAACTATAGTTGAGAATAAGTCACAGGCCAAGTGAATCCTTCTCGAAAGGAAGCTGGGTGGAGGGGTTATACGGATAACCCCCCAAACTGACGATTCAGCACTCGTGACAGGCTGTAGATGGATGAGACGAATGCAGGCTCATTCTGCCTGTTAGCGGAGCTGTTGGGGTGGGAGCCAGCTTTGGGAACCATGTGTCTCAGAGCTGTGCCTTGGCTACTCACACCTAATGTCAGCTCTTACTTGAGGGCAGATAAGCATGGCTGTGGACATACAGCTGTTCAGATCCGATTTATGCCAAATGAGCTCAGTACCTGGACAGAATGAGTGTAGAGGCAGGTACAGATGCACATTGTTGTTTGCTTCTGACATGAAAAAAAGATTGCATTTTTGAGTTTTGCAACTGTATTTTTTTTTATCTTGGATATTGCTTGCTTCTTCTGCCCAACATAAACGCCGAGAAGCTGGAAAATACATGGAAAATGGATCCTATGAGGTGTTGGAAGCTCTGAGGTGGTACAGGGAACTCTGTAACGTCTGAGGAAGAGAAGGAAGCTGTATGGGATAGGTGAAAGGGCAGGGCTCAGTTCTGCTACCGCAAATTCTCTACATATCAGAGGATTATGCTGTTTCTTTTTTTAATGCTTGATTTATTCTTTGTTACTTATTACTGACCACTTTATTTTAAAACCTCTGCTTGGTTTTAAATTCCATATAATCAGCAGCTGGCTTCCCTCAGTCTGTATTGCCTTATTTGGCCATTTCAGTCCTGTAGAAACATGAAAGAATCATAGGTCTGTGTTGCATTAGTGTGTGTGCTACACAATATTGCCTGTTGAAGAGTGATAATGTGAAGGACTAGGGTAAAGAAAAGTGCCTAACACTTTCTTGAAATACAATAGCAAAATCTAGAGTCCTGCGTCCTCCTTGCTCTCGCTGCAGTTTTGCTCCGGGTCAGTTGGATACTCTTGTGATGGTCCAAAATACTGGTTGATTGTCTTTGATCACCCTGACTCAAATTCAGTTTTTGTAATAACTTTATACTGATTAAGAATTAAATTTCCAGTGCTTTGTCAAATGTTTCAGCCAAAGAACAAATTAGGGAGTGTACTGAAGAGTAAAGAAGGGAAAGAAGAAGATCCAAACTTAATGTCCATTTCCTGCACTTAAGATTTCTCCATCAGAACAACCATTAAAGGCATATATCTGACATGTCTTTTGTTAACTTAGAATGGTTGTGTTCCCCATTTAGTACTGTCTGCTAAAGTGGAAAAGAAGCCTATGCTACTTTATTTTAAATTGGCAAATGTCCTGCTGTTTAATGGGACAGTGGACGTGTTCAGATGTTGCTTTATGAATAAATTAATTTCCTGCCATGTGTTTTAAATTAGAGCACAGTTGCTTAAAGTTTAATTATTTTTTTTTATCTGTTTGATCTTATACAAATGAGAAATGGTAGAGTTGTGGTGGTATTATTAGTATTTCCCAGTGTGGTAAATGATATCAGCATTTTTTAACAAAGTAAAATCTGTATATTGGGCTGTGTAGAAAACATTTAGGGCATTACTTTCTTTGCAGAGGAAAAAGGTTAATAATTATAACTCAGAAATACCTGAATAGGAAGGGCAGGAAGGGGAGGGGAGGAAAATCCATGTTGTACTGATGGGCATCAAAGAGTTTAACTGGGGAGCTCCTCTCCAATGATCCTGTTGCAAAATCTGCTTTTCGTTTAGAAAAGCATTATTTTTCCTATTTTTTTTTTAATCTCTTTAAAAGTGGTATCAACTGTGGCTCTTACATCCCTTCCCATCTGGCTGCCAAATAAAAACTCTTCTGTGAACTAGCAATGAACACTTGTGCTGCAGTTTCCCTGTGTTCATAGAACACATATGTGGTCAAATGGGTATGTGTCTAAAAGCAGTAACACAAGGCTTGTTGGTTTTATTTCATTAATGCATAATCTTTCAGTAATGCATGTAATACTTAAATAAAACTAGGTAGAGATCCAGAATTCTCCCTGGGACTTTGGTAGCAGCTCATCTTTTTGCAAGTTTCCTTTGTCAGTCTTTATATCAGACTTCTTCTTACTTTGCTGCTGGAAAGGTACGGGAGCGTTTGCTGTGTATAGATGTCAAAAGAATCTGAAAAGTGCCAACTAGCAATCACTTCTCTTTATTGTTATGTTCTTTTCAACTGAAATAAAACAAGTTTGTGTACCATCGTAGAATAACTCTGACAAAAGTGACAGGCACAGTGGACTAAGTAGAAAACCATTTCTCCATTCAGTGACTATGTAGTGAATCTGTTTTTGTTTCTCTACCCCAGTGAAAAAATACTGGTGCTTCAGGTACTGAAATGCCGCAGATAAGATGCGAAGCGGTATCTCATACACAGATTCTTGAGTACTTTTGCTGCAAATGATATCTACGTAACACAGTGGCTTATTTTCCCTTTGCTAGGTAATTTCACAAGCAAAAGTGTGTGGAATCACCAATGAATCGGAGACAGTCAAAAGACTACGTTTGGCTATCGCAAATAAGGATTTTACTTTCAAAGCAGGACAGTGGTAAGATCTTCTGATACTTGAGGGGAAAATTACTAGCAGAAGTCCACTGTAACAAAATGTTAAATGGCCTCCGATCCTTGAGGGGTAAATTACTAGCAGAAGTCCACTATAACAAAACGTTAGAAGGCCTCTGATACTTGAGCCTTGGAAAAAATTGTTAACTCGTATAATACAATGTTTTATTATTGGGTGCTCTGTGAAATAGCTGATATTTAGCATAATTTAAAAGTAGCTATTATTAAATATGCTAATACTAATTTTCAAAGGGAAAAAAATCGATATTCTTTAAATGTTCCATTTGATTGTTTTGCTATTTTCCTCTGATTTATGTATATTACATCGTTTCTTCAAGAATACTTTGAAGTACACTGCACTTTAATCTGCAAGCTGCCTTTGCTGTCTTTATTTACTAGTTATCTTTAAAGTGGAGCTGAGACTGCTGCTGGTTTGCAAGTTACTTAGTTTTGGTTTATAATTAAATCAGAATTGCTTGTTAACTTTTATTTCTTCCCCTAGAAGTTTCCATTCTGAAAATTAAGCCTGTTAGGCCAGGTTAATATATAAATATAGATAGGCAAACTTGAAAATAAAAAAACTTGAGTTATTAAGCCTTTGAAATAATTGGTTGTTTGTTTAAGGAATCTCACAGCTTTTTTTTCCAGGGAAATAGTGGATTTTCATGTTTGTCTTCCTTCTATTCAATCACTCCTTTTTTTCCTCTTAAAAATTCATTTAAAACTACGAGTAGTTGCTTTTGGCATTGGTCGTTTGAATGTTCTTAAACTTTTTATTGGCTTAGGCCATCTGAAAGTGGTTTTGCTGGAATCAAAGTATAGCTGCTAGGGTATTAACAGCATATGTTACTCATGTAGTGTTAATATGCTGGCTTTTAAATTTAGAACCAGAACACAAGATGTTGATTGCAATAATTTGTTTGTGGAGTAATTTGCTGCAGTTTTTGCACATGTGCAGTGACTCATATTAAATTCTTGCTTGCCAGTACTTGGAAAGTGCATTTACCCTCCAAAAATGTTTTAGAAATTATCATGCTGAAAACTGAAAGCTTTAATTATAATTACTCTTTTTCATCTTCTTCTTCCTTGAAAGTATTCTAATGCTATTGTAAGGGGTACAACAACTTTTCTATACTTGTAGCTATAAACTGTGGCTGCATTTTTTGATGAGCAGTACAAAACACCAGGCCACAATTTCCTGAGTAGAAAAGGCTAACTTTTTAGCATTTGCTATAGGAAGATGTTACAGCCAAAGATTGTCACTAAAATGTGTATGTTTTTTGAAAGCTTTCTAATTACCAAGTTTTTCAGAAGCAAAAGTGAATTTGCTTTGCCTGCTGGCAGATACCGGTCTTTATCTGACTTCAAGTAATAATGAAGAGACTTATTGCTGTTACCTGTTTTGATTTACTAAAACACGCATTGAGGTATATGCATGTTCATAAATACTTTGAAGAAGTAGCTTTATGGTTTTCATGTTTCTGATCTCTTCCCCTAGCAATTACTAATGAGTGTTATTTTCTTAAAGATTTGGCTTAGTTAGCCTTTCAAAGGAGGGAAATGAAAACCACTGTAAGATCTCTGTTTTACATCTTATTGTGCCTCTCCTTGTTGTGAGTTTATATAGGGTTTGGTGTTTTTTTTTCTTTTTTCCTCTACAACTACTCTTTTTCGCTTAAGCTGTCGCAGATAGCATTTCTTCAGGAGTCCTCTTATCCTTCCTACACACAGCTGAGATGAGACGAGCCATCAGAAATACAAGCTGGTCCGCTGTAATATAGTATACTATGCACCGAATTCTTCCATAATTGTGTAATTGAGAAAGAAATACTAATATAGAAAGAAACATTCACCTACATTAGTACTTTAGAAGGGTAAAAACTAAATTTGATTTAGGTTTTACGGCAATGTTTGGATTTGTACGTATGTTTCCCTACCAGGCACGAATAGTGTTTCCCTTGTCTGTCAAGCAGAACGTTTTGACTTGAATGTAAATTGTTGCTTTGCAGCATAAATGTAATTTTTTTTTTTTTTTTTTTTTAATTTAAGTATAAAANATAAATGTAATTTTTTTTTTTTTTTTTGGTTAATCTAAGTAGTAAGATTATTTTCCACCAGAGGGTGGTAAAGAGCTTTAGTAGCATCTTGAGGTGTTCTTTGCTGCAATACAGGAGTCATCCTTTCTAATCTCTTAGATCCTGACTGCCAGGAAGGCTGAGCCCCATGGTCAGTGGGGCTGCAGAAGCTGAGGACAGCGAAATAAGCCTTCTCCACTTTTTTTGATTATTGACCTTTTGTTTGCGGTCAGATACCTTTATACACCATCAACTTTATTAGCATAAAGTTAAAAATTGTATCCCTATAGTATTGTATATACCACACTTTGTGCATTCTTTGAGAGAGAGGATATTTTTATTTGAAGGGTGAACCTTTGTGGGGAATAAGCAGGCAAGATTTTTTCTTCAGAAAGCAGTGAACTATTCAAAGTGCTTCTCTCCTTCCTCAAGAATTTGTGATCTTCATGAAGAATATGGCCTTGCTGTTTAAAGATAGTACCTGTGCAGTGGAAACCAGTCTGTATTTCTTGTTGCATTCTCATTTAACTAATACTGAGCCAGCCTAACTCGGGCTGGAATTGAGTAACAACTCTCTAGTACTTGGCATTGCTTACCAGTGTGGTTGTTTCCTCAGTGGAGCAGCACAATTAGTTTTAAACAATAGTTGTCTTTTGACATACAGGGATTTTGTTATGTGCTGTAGAAAATTGAAGTGTTTAACGATTTATGCAACACAGAGGAGTTTAAATGTTAGATCATAAACCAACTGCCAACTTTTTCTGATACTCTTTGGAATATCAAAGCCTTACTTTTATGAAAAAGAATTTGAGCTCATATGTAGTAATGGCTTGCCTTCCATCCTCTCCAATAGCTGGTGCTGCAAAAGCTTAGCCATGTGTTACCTTCCAGTCTGTAGAAACTCACGCGCGGTTTACTTTAAGTTAAAAAGTTTAGTCATTTATTCCAGTTCAGTGTTCTATCAACTAGAAAAAGATAGCTGCCACCAGAGGGCGCTGCAGTTCAATAGGTAAAGTAATTCTGCTTCTAGTAACTGATTTTTCACATAAGAAATTTTTTAGACTGTGGTTTTACTTCAGATATTTCATCTTCCCCAGAAAAAAAAAAAAAGGGTTTAATCAAAAGTCGTTTTGGTAAAATTAGTTTTCCAATCTTCTCGTGTTTGAAAATTAAAGACCCCATCAAAGGGACCGAAAAGAGATTTAAGCCACTCTGTCAGACCATGTTGTATTTTTGTTTTAATATGTAAAGAACTTATTTAAACACTTAGAATTCTAGTCTGTTGTAAAATGTGGCATCTAATGCTAAAAGCAGAACGGTTTAAAAACCTGGTTGAACAAAGCTGATGACACGTTTCTAGATGAAAATAATTCTAAGGAAATGGCGTTACTTAAGAGTAAGTCCTTTTTTGGAAAAGTTATGGAAATGAAGATGTGTTTGTAAAAGAAAGGATAATTGAAACAAAGGCAGCCATTTTTTTTGGTTGTTGTTTTCCATGTTTGGGGTTGTTGGCTTTTTTTTTGAACTTTTGTTTCTGGTCTATTTTTAGGGTTGATTTCTTTATTCCTGGAGTATCTGTAGTTGGGGGATTCTCAATATGTTCAAGCCCTGGCCTGTTGGAACGAGAGGGGATATTAGAGCTGGCAGTAAAGCACACTGTTCATCCACCTGCTTACTGGATTCACACTGAGGTAAATGAGATTTTAACTGTTGGTTGTGAGAGATGGTTTGGGGGGGTGTGGTGTGGTGTGTGTGATTTCAGACCACTTTTTTCCTGTTGACTGCAAAACTCCTGTTGACTTGTTCAACCATTTTTAATACAACGTAAGTCTTAAAACCTTTCGTTCAGCAAGGGACTGGAATTGAATGTTTATGTGGTAATATAGTTATTGTGATCTTTGGACTCCACTTGTGCTTGGTGGATTTACAGTGATATTGTAGTTAGTGCATATAAGGGCTCTCACTCCTTTGGAATTCATGAACTGGAAAATGTGGAGAAACCTCTCTTCTAACTTGTGTTACACATTACAAAGTTACATCTGATAACTTGCCATCATTCCTGACTGTTTCTACAAATACAAACTGGGAATCATGGTCAGATCAATATAAATACAGATTATTAAGGGGGAGCAGGGGAGATACTTAGATCAGTTTTTCTGAAGTGGTAAAACAACAGAATACTTCAGAATTTCTGTAGTATTCTTTTAAATATGCAATATTTTTGTAATACTGACATAACCCAAGCCTTGATTTTTGCTATATTAAAAGTAAAGTCTGACACTTTGTCCTCTTGCAGTGTTTTGTTCATCTGTTTACCCCATTTATAGGCAGAAGAGTCCTATTTCTGCTCCTGGTCATATTTCATAGATGTCCTGTCCCATCAACTTTTGTTCTTTTCACAACCCCCTGTGATCTGTTCTATTTACTGTTCTCTGCCTGGCATTTGTATTTCTTAAATGTGGCTGCAGGGTTGAAATTGACGGATTCTTCCAGGTTTACAAATCTCGCAGTTTTGTTCAGTGGCCAGCAGAGTTACAGTTGAGATTGATGCAAATTTACTAGAATGGAGAATATCCAAAGTGGTGCTGATCTAGTAGTTAGCATGTGACCATCCACAGATTTTAATTGGTGTTATAGCAGTCACCTCCACTGGAACGTAAACAAAATAACCTTTTTGAGACGACGTGTAGAACTTGGGGTGCGTGTGCCAGCAGACCACATAATACCTAAGAGGATTGCCTGGGTTTTGCTGTTGCTCTTTAGAGAATATGAAGGCCTAACTTCATAATTCCCAGTCTCTGGAGGCTCTCTTAGGATTTTTGATGTTGTAAATCAGTTTGCTGTTTCTGAGTTTTCTGGTCGAATTTATAGGACAATCTTTAGTTAGCGGGTAAGCTAGGTCAAACCTCATGCTGTGGAGAAACCTCCAGGGTATAGATGGACTCTTCTAGCTAAACAAAAGTGCATGCTTTTCCTTAGGAAAGAAGAAGAAAAAAATAGCAACCTAGAATTTGAAAAGGTTGTATATATGGTGAAAAAACTCTGGTACTTCATTATTTAAAAGTTATTTATAAATGAAGTTGATATCTCAGGGTAAAAGATGTTATGGGAATAGTTAGTACTTATTTACTCACTGTTTCTTTTCAGGGATATTTATATTTATTCTTTAATATTACTGCACATAAAATCATAAAATTCAGCACAGTGTATAGCTTAGGAAAATACAGCCTTTTATTTGGAAAAAATGTATGTGTAATGTACGGAATGCTTCGCTTCTCTAAGCTGTTTCAATGCTGTATTTACATACGAGGCTAAAGGACGACACTTTCCCACTGTGTTACTCCAGAATTTATTGGGGTTTTTTGAAAACTGACTTACTGTTACCATTGCCGTGGCCAACGCACTGAAATAGGCAGGAGACTGCTGGTGAAGAGAGATTCTTCCCGTGTCCCATCTTGATGAGCTATAGCTGGTTAAGGAGCCAGATTAGGCAAAAATGAGATTGTTTCTCCCTAAAAATGCTTATTTCCACAAGTCTGCGTCCTCCTTCTGCCACAGGAATCTGGAACACTTCTGGATTCATGCATCTCTAAAACAAAGTAAAACATGGTGGGAAAGCCTGGCAGGGTACATTGAAAAGGGAGAGAGATCAGTGTCAGATAGCAAATGATGATGGTCTCACACTATAATTGAGAGACAATACTTTATGCAATAATTAGGAAAGGCAAAAAAACTTCTTTTTTTTTTTTCTGATGGTCATGCTCACTACTGTAGGAACCTCTGCGTTCTGTTGCAGTACCTGCATCGAAGGGCCACCTTCTTCCTCCGGGTGGAACTGTTATGTGTTGAGACTTCTGCTTACTCTACAGGTGTCATTAATGGAAATCCTTTTGTTTCAGTTACAGCTTCCTGATACCTAAAGGATTTTTTGGAGGAAGTGTTTTCTAATTTTTCAGCAGTTCTTGTAGCATTTTTTTTCCCCTCTCCTTCTTTCCCACCTTCCTTGGCTTTCTTATTATCTTTATTATGTTGTCGAAACCCTATATATGGTCTGAAATGAGTTCTGTTTGCTGCTGCTATTTGTTCTGTTAGCTTACAGTGATGTGGGAGAACTCGCCCGACTTCCCTGTTTTGCAGTTCCACCCTTCATACCGGGATGCAGTTTACCAGGAACATACTGACCCAAGTGTTTTATTTGTTGTAGCTTTAGTTTTCCGTCTATCAAAAAAGCATGCTTTGGCCAACTCCTGTAAGAAATAATTTCTTATGTACAAGTGGAGAGGAAGAGAGAAGGTTTTCCCCTGATTTTTCTTCTTCTGCAACTCTGAAGTTGCAAATGCAGAAGTGGTTCTGCAAGAAATATTCTTGTGGATACATGCTTCACTTCTGGCTGTTTTTTATTTTTTAGGATTGGGGCTGGAAAAACCTTCTGCATCTATGCAACTTCTTCTGACTTCCCTCTGTGACTTCATAGCAAGGCCTTTTTTTGGCGTGACGGTTTGGGTAAAAGTGTGATCTCACATGTTAACTTCAGGTTTTCACAACCGCATACTGCTGTTGGAAAAACTCCTGCATGAATCATTCCTCTCTCAACTCTTACGGGGGTGGGAAGGGGAGTCGCCATCCTGCCTTATCAGAAGACCGAAAGTAGAACTAGATCCCTGGAGACACTGAAACAGATTGCTTCAGATAGCTGGAAACTGAGTGTTTATTTTAAAGTACTTCAGTTTTCCTTCACCGGTCAGTAAAAACAAAAAATCACAGCCCAGCGAGTCTTGTGACTGTGGTTGGAGTGTGGTGCAAGAAGAATAATATTTCAACTTTTGCTTTTAGTTTTGAAATGAAATGTCTTCTTTTCCATCCTAGTGTACTCTTGACTCAGAAGTGGCTCTGCGAGTGGGAGGTGATTTCTTCTTTGATCCTCAGCCTGGTGACTCCCCTGTAGAACTAGTGCTGATAGCAGGGGGTGTTGGAATTAACCCATTGTTTTCTATACTGCTGCATGTAGCAGATCTTCATGGATACCAAGAGGGTAAAGGAAATGAATACAAAATGGGAACAGTGAAGCTGTACTACAGCGCAAAAAATACAAGCGAACTCTTATTTAAGGTAAATACAAAGCTTAAAAAAACCCAGATCACAGATATTCAGCTATTAGTGTGTGTATCATTCTGTTGCCAAATTCCAGAGACCCCCTCTGTGTAAGACGCTGTACAAATGTCAACATTTTGTCAATGTGACAAAAGTCACTTCCTGCCTCAAATCCCACATGTGTTTTCTTAATTATGCCAGTGTACAAATTAAGGATGTTATTGCACATCCCTGGTCTCCTTGACTGTATTTTACTGTAATCTCATGAGAGCGCCGTAGTATACTGAAGATTGTATATACTGTACTGTGGACATGTATATGCACACTGATAGCATGCGTAATGCTATATGCTGTAATACTGTAACCGTGTCAGCTCGGTACCGATTGTACTGAATTTAAAGACTAACAAGAGCAATTATATCCAAAGGAAATACTTTCTAAAATAAGAGGGGAGCTTTACTGATAATGCATTCGTTATTACTGGGTACTGGTCTATGAGTGAAGGATTTACAAGCACTTCTTGTAAAAATGCTTGTAATAGTACTTCATCAACATTTACTTGGCAGTTAAAGGCCAGTTGTCACGCTCCGCCGTGAAGGGTCACTGATAACATTTTAGGGTCAAATTAGCACAGCTTCTGTAACGAAGCATCCCTAATGTTTTAGGTTTCTTTGAAGTGTTTGAAAGCTTTTGATTGTAAGATAAAGGTGGAAATTTGTCATGATTCCAGAAGTTGCGTTGGGACCCATCACTAGTTTTTCTCCTGTACTTCTGCGTAACAAAATGAGCTAATTTACTTATAGAGTAGAAATTATTTTTATTTCATAATATGTTAAGAAAGAATTTCCAGTGTCCGTTCCAGCAGTGAAAAATCCAAAGTAGTGCAGAATCTAGACAGTAAATACATCTTACTAGTTTCTGAACAAACTACAGCATCTGACTGACAGATTTTTTTTATTTTTTTTTTTCTTTTCTACTGTGATTTCAACTGAAGCCATTTGGGTTTTGGTGGTAACTATCACAGCTGTGTCTTAGGGAACTGAAAATGACAGTGTTTCTACTCTGGTAAAAATAGCGTTACACTGCAATTGGTTTTACTTGGAGAACACGGGAGAGTAAAGGGTCTAGTAATCTTACTGGGTAAAGCAGAGGAGACTCAAGAAGTTCCTAACAAATGGTAGATACAAACTGCAGGGTTTTTTAAAATGGAAAACCCATATGGAAGTAGGAGGAGGAAATAATGAGAATTTGTTGAGGAAATAATGAGAATTTGTATGGGGAAGAAACCAAGAAGAGACGTAACTGGTTCTTGGGTCCAAGTCTTACAAACCGCAACCGATCATAAAACAGGAGAAGAGCACTAAGAACATAGCTGGTAGGGCATTCACATTCCAGGTATGGAAATTCTGTGTACTTGTCCAGGTCAGCCCTTTGAAATCAGGCCTGTCAAGTTCTCAGCGCTGAAAAGCAAGAGTCATGGTACTCGGTAATAATCATTGCTGTTCTGGGACTGTATGCATACATCTGCTTTGATTTAATGGCCTGTGGTATAAGCGAGTGTGTTTAACATTACAGAGAAATATTCTTGGTTTGATGAATGCATTTCCTGGAAAGATCACGTGTCGTTTCCACGTTACCCAACAGAGGTCACAGATCTGTAAAGAACTTCAGCCACATGTTACAGGTAAAAACGTAGTGTTAATGCAGAGAGATGATTTCTAAAGTCTAAGTTTGATTACATCCTAGAGGATGCAGTTACGTGCATAACTTAGTATTTTTTACATTTAAAGATCCAAAAGGAGATGTGAGTGAAACCTAAATAATTTCACTGTACGTATTATGCTTGGAGAAAAATTTTGCCTTTGCGGTTTTTCTTTTCATTTCTAGTAAACCTCCTCTGTTAATTCTAAACTTCATACCGGTATTTCCCAGTGCAAACTTTATTCCAGAAACTACTAAGCAAAGTATTTACTTTGCTTAAGGTGGGATTGATGAAGGATAAGCTGGCTGCTTGTAAGAGATCCTTCCTCATGTTTCCATTTCTGCTGTATTTGTGTTAGAGATACTTACCTATTTTTTTCGTCTGAATGTGGGATTTCTGGTTGTACGTAAGCCGTGTTCCTCTTCAGTGACTAGCATCCCATGCATTCCACCGGGAACAACTGATTTAAATCCCCAGAAGAACAAGTGGTTTTAGAAAATCTTAAGACTTATTATCCTTAAACAGGCCTGGCATTTTTAAGAAATGAGTGCTTGAAATACCTCTGACCAGTCACTCTTTTTTAAAATTACTTCATGACTAATATTTCTGTTCTCATTTCCCACTTTTTTTCTTTGTCAGAGGGAAGAATATCTGAAAAGGATCTCGAAAAACATGTATCTAAGGATACTTTATGGTACATCTGCGGTCCACCTCCGATGATAGAATCTATATCCAAACTACTGTCCACCATTGGTGTTCCTAGAAACTGTGTTTTCTTCGAGAAATGGTGGTAGTGACACCTGCTGAACAGAAAATACATTATTTGTTTCCAGTGATGAGCTGAAATGTACAGAAAGTGGACTATGAATTATTTGGAAGATTTTTACTTCATACATGAAGATGTCCTCAATCACAGTGGTGTTCCTTTAATTTAACTGTAATACGCTTGTAATACAGTGCTGCTGCTTTGGGGGAAAAATATTTTATATTAAAGACTTTAACTGTTCTGGGGTTTTTGATGTTTTGCTTACTTCTTATAGGTGGCAGGATATTTTCACACTGCTCCAAATTGCTGTGCTAATGAGTCAACACACTGCCTTCCCCAGTTCTAGATAATAATCTAGATAATAAATGAATATTTTTATAGAAGTAGAGTTGCTGTGTTGTGACTTCCTTCTCTTGCCACTTCTTGTTAAAAGAAAAAAAAAAAACTTCTATGTGGTTTAAGTCAACTGTGTTGACAGTAAAAGCCATTTTTTCATAATCATATTCAGATCTGAGTTTAAAATACTGATGTGTTAAAAATCTGTTTAGTCTCCAACAGAGCTGTACAGAGTTATGTGAACTGCACGTTCGTGTACGTACGTGAGCCTGGATGCCTCGCTGGTGGGTGCTGAGATAGCCCATCCGGCTGGTGCTTGCCCGTGCCACGTCCTCAAAAGCGGCAGGGGCCAGCAACAGCCGAGACGGGACATCGCCGCAACCCTGCCCGCACTGCAGAGTTTTAGACAGCTCCAGGGCATACCAGTTCTGCTTGGGAAAAATGTCTGGGAAGTCTGCTCTTTTAAGGCATGAGCGTACCTCCCGGTGTAATGGCTGGTACCTGAGCCCTTCCTGAACGACGCTTCGTGTAGAAAAACTCACATAAATGTTGAGAATAACAAAAAGCCATAACGAGCTAGTTAATGGTCAAGTTCTTAAGTGGTAGAGATTCCCGTTGTGTATTTGAAGACCTCAGTAATGAACATTACTAAAAATACTAAATTATTACCAAATTCTTGAAAATGTCAGCGAGATCTGGCCTTCTCTGTTACCCTGGAGTTAAAAAATGTTTCAGGCAGTAGTCAACCAGGTAATGCAGCAAGCTTCTTGCCACCAGCACCCCTCCGCTCTGCCTTAAACAGAGGTTGCAAAGCTACCGATCCCATCACCTGGCCTCCAGCCTGCAACAGTGCTGGTGGTGTGAGGCGCTTCCTTTTTCAAGGATTACGCCCCAGTGCTTGGATATAAAGGACTCTAGCCCAGCTGGAGTTCTCTCCCAGGAAATCGTTTCAGCTTCAGTATGTCTTAATCTCTTTTTACCAGAATCTCTGGTATGTTCTACAGCTTGCAGGGGGCAAAAATGTCTTTTTCTTCTTGGGAAGGACAGGATTTTTTTCCCCTCTTACCTAATTATTAAGACAACTGAACTTTGAAACTCGACATTTTGCAGAATACCTACTGGCACATCCACGTTCACCTCATCTTCAAAAACCAGCGCGCCAGACTAACTAGGAAACCCCACGCCCTTGCTTTGAGTGCAGCACAAGACTACTGCTGTAAGCGTCGCAGAAGTTGACTGAACAGCTAACTGAAAAGAAACCGAGAGCTTTTCAGCAAACTGAGCTTCAAAGAGAAAAATCCATACTTACTGCAGCTTAGAATAAACAGAATTTAATGGGCTTTAATTCTGGCTCGGGAAGAAGTGAGCTCTGAACGATGGACCTGAAAGCGTTGCTTTTGGGGACAGTACCGTGGTGAGGGCTTCCCCGTACGTTTTCATCTCCTGGTGCCTGCAGCCTCAGCCGCTTAGGCTGGCTCTTCTGCACCCCGCGGCGCTGCACGCAAGCTGGAATCGCTCAGCTCCGCGGCAGTGGCTGCGGGCCCAGGGGGGACATCGCCGCAAATCCCCTCCTACGGCAATGAAAGGAAGAGCCTTCCAGAGTACCCCTATTTCAAGGAACAGTTCCTTGTTTGCTCGCTCTAGAATGTAAATAGGACAGCGTGCTTGTCACACAAAATAAAATCGAGGGGGTTTTGTGTTCACAGAGATCGCAATTGACATGTCAGAGGGTGATGCTTGAAGGAAGCAGCATTTTTTTTTTTTTCCCCCCTAGAAATGTGCAATAAATTGCTATCGGGAAGCACTGAGGCCCTAAAAGAAAAACCACACACCAGGCTTCTGCATGTTTTAACGGTGTAATGATAAAAACAGTCTGAGAAGCCTTTAAATGTTGTTTTCCTTATGAGTTTTAAATCATTAAGTGGCTTATAAACTGGTTTACCCTTTTTTCCCTTAATGCACATGCTTTCTTCAGCCCAAATGACATCTCTTTCACAAACCACTCCTCACACTTGCACCAAAACGTCCATTTTTTTAACAAAAAGCATTTCAAAGCCCTTTGCCTCTGTAATCGTCCTCTTCCCGCTAACCTCTTTCTGTCATCCCCTGTTACACTCAGATTGAGCGCTATGAGGCAAGGACACATCTCTAATTGTATGGGCTCACCCGCCTAAAGAATGGTATTACACACACTCTCTGCACCGAACGATGGAGGGAAAAGAAAAACGACCAACATTCTTACACCCCCAAATACCGATAAGCTCAGTTACTGTTAACAAGAACTTCTTTCTCACCTTGAACAGTTACCAGGAAGGTTGCTACATCCCCTTCCTCCGTAGCCTTTCCCCGTTGACACTTGAGAATTTTTTGGAAGTCTCTTCGTTCTAGAGTTTAGTGGCCTTGTACTGAAACATTTGTTATTACTGGATCCCACTCCACCACAAGTGAAGAGGAAAAAAAGAAGAAAACCAGGAAAATTACCCTATATAAACATACACTCTACAAATAATTCAATAAATGTGGTATTAGCCTACAACGGCGGGAACAGAGAGCAACCCCTGCTGCTGTTCGGCAGCTACTGACTTGGAGAAACAGTCTCATCACATTATCGAATCATAAGATGTAATCTTAGAAGATGTTTACTCCTCTCATATTTGTGTCATCAGCTAAGGAGTGACTTAAGGAGAAAAAGTAGATTGATAGTTACTTTTTTTTTTTAAAAAAACCAAAATACAAGTGAGATATGTGTCCATCTATACATTTCTATTTAAACTTAGTGAGATGGTTTGTGAGTTACCAGGTGTTACAACTGTACTGGGCTGAATCTTCTTCCTGCGACATTTATTTCACCAGTTTGCCTTGTGCTCATCTGGTAGAATGAGTATGAAGTATTCCTACAGGATTTGCATTAATTAACTGGAAAAGAGTGGCTATTCAGTTATCATTACATCATTTTAGTTAGTAGGGTGCTTTTAGAGCGAGTCACAGAAAGCACTGAAATTGAAGAAGCCTTTTTTCTCCCCTTCAGCGGGGTAAGGTACCAACGAGTCGGCTGCCGCATTCGGCACCGCAGGCACCTTTCTGCTGATGGAGGCTTTTGCAAGGCTCGCCTTTTAAAGCCAGACGCACGTCTCCACTGACGGCCTTGGAGACACACGAATTGCATCTACACGTCTTCATTCATAGGTGCGTTGGTATTGTTAGCCAGCATTCCAGTGTTCCTCATACTTTTGAGAAGCGTTTATCAGCAAGAAAATAGTATCTGCTCTTCTTACTACACTCTTCAGTTCCGGGAGGATGAAATTCCTGCATGAAAAGCTGATCGTGCTTTATTTCTGCCCTGTAATTGGCTCCCTGAGGCAAATGTACAGAGTCACAGCAACTACAAAGAAAAAGCAGGGTGTCCAAATGCAGAGCCCTTCCTCTGCTTACCCCAGAAACTGAGACTGCTAGGGGAGCCGAATTGGGAGGGGGAAGCATATTGTTTTGTACTTTGCTTCATTTCCATGCATAGGTTAAAGCTACTTTGAGCCATTTCAATTATACTGTTTTCAAGCACACAGATACAATAATCAAAGAAATTATGCAAGATGAAGTGCCAGTCAAATCGTTTGCGCATGTAACCACTCCTAAACTCTACATAATGTATTTTCATTACGATACTTCAACATTTTGGACTTCCTATCCATCTTACTTCCACCCTTCTACCCTTGCCCTCTGCTGTTTGTTTCGACGTAAACCCCCTTTTCCATCCTTCATTTAATTCAGCCACTCCTCTTTGCCATCTTTATTCAGCCTTTGACATTTCCTTGCTCATTCCGAGCTGGATTTTCTCCTTTGAACTCATCCCATTTAACGACTGTTGTCTTGTTCAGATGACCCCCTGCTCTAAACACCAGCGTGTGTAACTCCTCCTCCTGACAGAGTAGCCCGTGCGCTTCTCCCTCCGAGAGGAGACTCCTGGGACTCCGAGAGGAGACTCCTGGGACTCACGTACGCGCCTGCGCTTTGTTGGTCTAACCGGGACGCGTTCATGTTAAAATACGCCAGAGCGCCACCTGCATGTGCTGTAGTGCTTCACTGTCGCCAGCTCGCATTGGTAAGATGTGGTAGCACAAACCATCGTCTCCTTCCCTGGGCACAGGGCAATGCTCACTGGTGTCTCCTGCCCTTAGGAGAGAGGCATAGTCAGATTAGCTTGCATCCTTACTGGGAGATTTCCTCCGGTTTGGGGAAAAAAAAGAATAGGTTGGGCTTAAAATGGTGGCCCTCCATAGGAAAGGAAAGGGCCTGGCTTCTCTCTCCACCTTCCGCTGGGGGTGACAAACCCTGCTATGGAGCTGGGGGCTCAGAGTAGCTGTGGCTTCTCTGGGGGAGAGACAGAGGCCGCGCCTCTGCAGCCAAACTCCCATTTCAGCTTCCCCCATATACAGTCTCTCCACTGCTGGCGCGTTTCCCTGCGTTGGTCAGGTCTTCAGATAGGGTCGTTGAGCTCTGGCCTAGCCCTTTCTCTTCTCCGTCCTGGCTTCCAATAAAGGTGACGACTGCTTCCTTTCATTTCCTTGGCCACCCTGGTGGTCTTGCTTTTTCAAGCCCAAAATGGCAAATGCAGCTGAGAGACACAATGCACGTAACAGCTGCGGAGCCTCGCTGCTGTACCCCAAGCCTGTCCTCCCCAGCCCTCATCCCATCCGTATCATCCGTCTATGAGAGGATTTAAGCTCTCTCGGTTTACTTGAGACAGGGGCACGGTGAAAGCAAACACACAGCTCCCAGGCAGCTGAAATAACTCCGAGTAACTCAGAGTCACAAGTTGGAATTGATTACGTGACTGTAAAACCAAAACCGTTTGCCCTTTTTCAACTGGAAAACACCAACGTTCTCTTCGAATCGTTCCAACCCTACACCACTCTGGCATTTACAGGAACCAAGTTTTAAATCCAGCTTTCACTTAAACAAGTGCAACTTCCTCATAGACCCTTACGTGCTCTGTCAGACTGGTGACGGAAAACCAAGTAGCAGTTCTCTAGCACTAGCCACTACTGCTAGTTCAGTAGTAAGGAGCTTCCCCTCCACCGCCACTTAGACACCCCGAGTTCTTCCTTTTGGGAACAAATTATTGGCAGTTGTGCAAGTACCACAAATAAGAAATCTCCTCATGACCTTTATTTTTCTTTAGTTTTGTAAGCAGTTGGGATCCAGTTAAACAAGGTCAAATTGCAATCCAATAAACACTTTCCATTCAGAAGTATTTAGGGAGTTCTTTCTACCGCAACACTTTCTACTAATAAAATGTTCATTAAATACAGTATATTTTTAAACAAGATTAATGCTAAGCTAGTCCTTGAAATAGAAACCATCAGTAGAAGGATCTTATGCTAATAAAATTTGCAAACAGGTACTTAAAACCATACAGAGACCTTGTATTTAAGTAGAACAACTGAAAGAATAGATTTTTCAGGCTATTGGAACTTCAGTCTAATTTCAAGAAACAGAACGAAATAATTGAAAAGTACCACCAGAAATTGAAGTTACTTACAGTCCTGTGGTTAAGCCACTGAATTCAAAATAAAAAACACTCCTTAATCAATGAAAAAAAATACCACCGGGCTTTGTGTGTGTGAAATCAAATGGTTTAAAGTTGAGTGCCGTTGTCCCAGTTAGATGAATATTCAAAGTGGTATGATTTTTCCCTTCTCTGCAATGTTCTGCCAACTGTATAATTTTTAGGCATGGAAGATGCTTTTGAACTGCTCCAGGTGCACATTTGATACAGAACACAGTTCTTTGTGCAGCATTTTGATTTGGAAACTAAGGAGAATTATCAGGCACAAATCGGTCAAGGGAAGAAAAAGCAAATCACTTGGGGAGCTCTTCCTCTTTCTACATCAGGGGAACTTAGATTGTATTTCTCACCTTGTTACCAGATTACTCTACCGCTTCTAAATAGGGATGGAAGCGGTTAAGAAGACAGAAACAACTACTTCCTACATTTTTAAGAACACTGAAGTACTTGGAGAACATTGGCACAGAAATTATATTACACATGTACATTCACTTGTAAATATTTTAATGTATCTCCAAACATAAAAATGTTGGTAGTTTTACAGAATTCCATTAGGTATCAGTCCCAACATATGGTTACTTGTGTTAAAAAAAACCCCAAAACCCTCTATTAAGGTATTTGCATTTTGTAAGGTCATTTAGTGACATTTGTTGGCCACTGACCCCTGCTATTAGAGTTCTTTCCCCCAACATAATTTATAACAGTGAGGAAGTAGTACAAAATCACCTGGAAGGGTCAGGAGGTAACATCTAATTCCAATTTCAGTGAAGATAGCCACTGAAAGACGTACATTTTACCTGTTTTTTTTTTTTCCCCGTTTTTCTATCTTACAGAACCCCCACACCTACTGAGGAACTGTTGATTGGCAAAGAGAACATAAATGCGGGTGAATAGGAAATGGCGTTTTTTATTGGAATCATCTGCCTCACACAAATTTACCATGGGGTTTGTTTACCCAGTGTGCCTAAAGGAGGCACATGATTTGCTTATTGCTTAAAGATCTGCAAGAGTTAATAAAATTCAGAAGAGAGTATCCTCAGTAAATACGCTATTTGTGATAAATACAGGTAACAGCCATCTTATCTAAGCTTCCCAATTTCAGCCTGTTTAAGCCCAAATACCACTTTCATGACACTACAAGCTTAATGACAAAATAACATATGGCACAATAACTTCTCCAGCAAGATACGTGGCCAAGAAAGTATTATAGAGTAAAATCTGACCAAGTGGAACGTTTGCCCTGGCCTACATACAAATCTAGTTTGCTGAGGTCGGTCACAGAAAAACCCGGGTACGTTTTCTGGCCCTACTTTTTAAATTAAACTGTAGTTCTAGGAGATCGTCGGGCAATTCCCACTCTGTAAAGTGAATGGAATTTTGCAACTATTGTCTGTGGGTTAAAAAGCCCGGGCCCTGTAGTTACTTAAAACGTCAAGATATCAGATACCGGTGTGCTAAGCAGCAAAGTAAGTACAACGCCAAAGAAATGCTGAATTGAACCATGGAATTAGTGACGGTGAGTAGCAAAATCTGTTCTTTTGTCTTGGTAAAGTATCGGCAACCCACAGGATTCCTGAAGCCTAGGTCTTATTCACAGGAGCAGTCCACGGCCAGCCCTGCCCCATCGCTGCCATTGCAGGTGTCCCATCCTGGAGCACAGTCCCCCCCCTCGGTTACCTGATCCGCACAGCAGCCGGCCGTACTCTGGCTGAGGCAGACCTGCGCGTCATTGTCATCAGGAGCGTAACTGGCTGGGCATGTTTCATCCGACGCCCGGTCGTGATGGGTACCTCTGTCGCTGGTCCCAGCTACCTCATCTCCCAAGTCTATGACATCATCCAGCTGCTGTTCTGGATCAGGCTTGGCTGCTGTGGAGATCTGTGCTTCTAAGTTTCTCGTGTTCTCTGTGGCTTCAAATTCGGGCTTCTCCTCCGCCGTTTGCTTCTCCCTAGTACTTAATTTAGCCTTTGTGGATTTCTTCGTTTGTCTGTTGTGCATGTCTTCTCTGGAGAACCTCCAGTGAAACTACAAATAAGAGGTCCAAAGGTTAAAGACCATTAGAGACAATCTCACATGGACATTCACTTTCCTGAGTAGAAATGTTTTCATTCTTTAGTTTCAATACAAAGACTAGCTTGACCAGAAAGACCTAAGATTAAAAAAAATTGCGTGACTAAATCAGACGGCTTAAGATCATTTGTGCCTACGCATATCTACCTATTACACAAAGAAAAGAGACTGTGACGTGTTCTGCTTCTGCTGTTTCACATGCCTAGTAGGTTCCTCTCCACACGCTATGTAGGCCTGCAGCATCCTGGCAGACAACCTGCGCTGTGTGCAAAGCAAGAATAGGCAAAGCTGCACAAGTGCAGACGGAGGAAGCAATCCTATGGCGTTATTCCAATGTTTTTCACCAGGTTAGCAGCAGAACTAACACGGCACCCAAGACTACATCCAAACAGTGAAATATTCGGAACCATTTTTGTATGAATGTTTTTTGATGAGAAAGCATGAAGCTGCCTCTTGCAGCACTCGCCACACGACTGGCCAAACTGCCCTTTCAGAAGAACAGTTTTAACTACTACTAAAAAAGAAGGGAACTAGCAGCACCTTGAAATACTGACTTGACAGGTGTAACATTATATATAAAGGCTGAAAAATATGCCACTAACATCTGCTTCATTTGTCAAAAAATAAATGGATCTTCCCAAGGAAAGCCAGACCATGTTCCAAGCTACCACTGAGCCATCCTGCACAAGTTTGCTAAGTACATGTGAATGTGCACAACCATTTCGTCAGTAGCATCCACGCCAATGGAAACACGGAGATGGGTTAGGAGGCGATGTTTGGATGGCATAAATAATCTCATCAGGACATTCAGCAAATTCAGCTGTGGTCCAAAAGCCGTTTTTTCCAGTGCAACCAGGTCTGTGCTGAAGTTGGTCAAAAGAAGGACTCATGTTCATAAATTTTTGATCTAGCTATTTATTGCTTAATCAAAAAGCCATTCAAAACCTATTAAGTGTGTAAGATTATAAAGACGGAGCAATGCTCTTTCCTTCTGCTAGCCAAAAATTAATGTAAAAAGAAAAAAAAGAAAAAAGAAAGCAAGAAACTGTCTTTCACAAGATTCTTCTTGGTTTTACTTTGAGGAAATTATCTTTCAATTAAATATCATTACAATTTAAAGAGGAAAGATAGCATCTGAGTTCTAGAGCTCAACTGTTTACAATTCAGAGACACCTGAGTATTTTCCTCTTTGATTTGCAGAAGCGCTGGGCACCCTCAGCTCCCCTTTAACTCAAAGCTCCCTTTGACAGAAGCTAAGATCAGGGCCCTAAATATGATAAAGATCAAACTGTAGGAGACTCTTGTGTTATGTGCAGATGTATGTATACTTAGTCAGGTATTTATATTGTATTTCACAAAAATGCATACAGCCAGTTTCTGTTGAAATAAGCATTGCTTTTGTATAAAGGGAAAATGAACACGATCACCTCATCACTGACTGAATATTGTACTAATAAGAGTACTTCTGTCATACTGAAGAGAAAAATAAGTTGTACCGTTCCTTGCACGTTTCCTTTTCTGCTCCTCTGGCTAAACTGAAGAGCAGTTGGCTGGTGTGCATAGATAGGATGGATCAGTTTCCAACACTGCAATGTCCTTTTAATCTAATCAGCCTATTTCCCTCCTCCAAGGGGTTATCTATAAACATTTTAGACATGCCGCATCACAAGTTAAAAAAACCCTGAGAGCCTGTGATGTTGTATGCACAGAATATTCAGCAACTTAACCAAATGCCGGGTTTGGCATCTTTGAAGTGACTCACAACAACCACCTACAGACGCTGAACTGGTCTTACTTTTTTTTTTTATATAATTATAATCAGTGTGCCCCATGTTTCCTTGGCCTTTGGTATGAAAATGTGCTGTAGCAATTTTTGCCCTCAAACATGTCTGTATATTTAATACTGCCAACGAGTAAATCCTTTGTTTTGTCAACCAGACATTGTCAAATATGTTTTTATATCCCTGAATAAAAATTTAAACAAAGTTTTGAGTCATCTGGACAGTATGCATTTGTTATTATAATACAAGGAATCAGTATCACACTAATTTCTCTATTTGAGTCATACAATTGCTTATAGGTTCCCAGCCTTTCCATTCAAACCACACACAGTGGTAGGAAAAGAGTGACCAAATACGGGCACTCTAACCCTCCTCCCAAGATCCCTTTAATCACCTGAAAACAAAGAGAAAAAAACAAGAAAGATGGGCCTTGTAGCACGTTCACAGAATACTCTGGGCTCCAGCTTCGCTAATGAGAGGGTAAATCCGAAATCACAGTCGTGCTCCCAGCGGTTATCTCCTACTTCAGTCAGTTCAAACACTCTTCTGGTCTCTGCTGTAGCTAAAAGACGACTTTCACAGAACCTGGCTCCAACCCAATGAAGGGTTTATAAACGAAAACTATCTGTAGTTATCCAAAAGGTTGGGTAAAGTGCTCCTACTGCTCAGCTCTGCTTAGCATTCCCAGTCTCCTGCTCTAGCTCAGTTTCTGCAGGGCCTCAAGCTCACCACTCCCTCAGGTGACACGCGGCTAGCCAGCACTCATGTAAGTGCATGGAGCTAGAATAAAAAACAAGACTCTATTAATTAGCAACCTCTCCATCATGTGGTTTCAGAAATCCTTTCCATACTTCGCTTGGCTTTTCTGATCCCTCTACATCCTGAAAGGGCAAGGCAAATTCGAGTACTACAGGAAGGTCAGCATTTTCCCAGTTTCCAGTCCTCGTATTTCCCTCTCAGCTGTACGGTGTGACAGGTTTGGGCAGGGATTCCCACAGCTTCGCGTTTAAAAATGGAAATGGGAATACATATGTGTATCCACATACGTACATCATTAGCTGCCAACTACATTCTCGGATAATTTAGCTGGATTCAGGGGGCTTTTTTTTGGTTAAATTCTAGCAGAATTCATTAACATTCACACGATAAATAGAAATACCAGCCAAGATCAGGCCTACACAGTGCTAGGCTCTATCAAAACACATAGCAAGAAATAGAGAGCAATTTAAATAGAAAAGACAGGCAATGGGTGAGAGAAAATAGTATTGGTTTCACCTTGCAGGCAGTGAATATGGGCAGAGAATTTTAGGTCACGTATGGAGGTTTATGGCCAAGCTGTAAAAAGAAATCTACATCTCTTCTGCTGCCATGAGTTCAACAGAGAATGAAATATAAGAGCTTTCACATCATTCGAGCATTTTTTGTTTCTTTCATTTGAACAGTTCAATTCCTTGTGTCTTGCTCCTGTAGCACAGAAACGTTGAATAGGCCGTTTTTACTTCTATGGGAAATCAATTACAATATTAAAATACTGCCAACAAAAACAAAAAAAAACCAGGAACTCCAGGTTATTTACCTTAGATTCTTTCTTCTTCACTTTCTGGGGCAAAGAAGGTCTCTGAAGAAATACAATTTGCTTTGTAGATAAATTCCCCTCCCTGAAAAGAAACAAATGCATACTCCTGAGAATGAATTAAATTCACATCCAACGTCATTCAAAGCGAACATCCATCTCAGTCATTTATTTATGCAGGTCAAAAAAGAACAAAATAAAGAATGACCTAAACATTGCCTGTCCCCAGTGTCTTTGAGCAGCCTGGTATTTTTTGGGGAAAAAAGAGCAACTGTTCAGTCCGATAGAGCCTGTCAGCCCGTGACATACTTTTGCTGAATGTTTTAGCATTAGTGTGTGAACACAGAATAAATCGTTTGGAACAAAAAGCAAGAAACCCAAGTGCCCTGGTGCCTGTGTGCAGCAGCATCTCAGTGACACCAGAGTGCTCCCTCTCTCCGCCCTGGGGCACCGATCCGGAATGGGGCTGGGTGCTCCCTACAGGTCTGCAGCACAGCAGGAGGCACAACCAAATGCCACCAGGAGTTAGACTGGGTGGGTGCCCTTCTGCACCATCAACCCGAGCTGTGTTACTGAAATTATAAATGGGATGCAGAAAGCGAGAAGAGAAAGAAAACCGTATTTACCTTTAAGAGACAGGGCCTACAAATTGTAATTATGATTTTCCATTCTTTCCTATGTTTAAACATACATGAAATCTTAAATACCATTTTTTCCCTAGCACAGATGGCCTTTACTTTTTAGGCTTTTATGTGTAGGAGTAGTCTTCAGCTAGATCTCATAGAGAACCGGGGGTATTTTTACTCTTTCAAGATAAAAAAATCATGACTGATTATATTGGTGTATTATAAATATATTCCTGACCAGTGAAAATCCAGAACGTGCCATCTTCCTGATGAACAAGTGGGATGATTATTTTTCACCACAGTTATGAAGAGTGTTTTTAAATGCCTTGCATTTATATTTAAAAAACTCAGAATTTTAATAATAGCAAAGTAGACCGCAGAGTGATTATATATGCGAACAAGGCTATTAGAGTAATGCTACACCAATCTCACATGGTGCTGCTCAGCTAGACTGTGTATACCAGCAGCATTAGACAAAAAGTGATTAAGAATAAGATTACTTTTCTTCAGATAGGCAGCATCTCGCTCCAAATATTATCACAGGTGTTGTCTTTGCTCTAACAGGAGTTACTGGGAGATCCTGGGAGAGCACGGATTTTACAATTGAGTTTACAGAGAGGCAGAGACAATACCTAGAAAATTCAGGTAGAAACCACACTGCCACCTTGCAGTACTTTGCCTGCCAGACACGCGCTTCTTGCCCCCTGCGGCTTGCAGTGCTCGAAAAACCCGGAGAACAGCTGCAGCAGGGTTTGCAAGGGCAGCTACTGCACGCACGGAAGGAAATCCACACGAACTGCACGGAGAATTGCTTGTACGGACTGCGGTGCTCGTACAGCAACTTCCCTGGCCGACAAGCAGTGC
This sequence comes from Scopus umbretta, assembly GCA_013400535.1. NCBI lineage: Eukaryota > Metazoa > Chordata > Aves > Pelecaniformes > Scopidae > Scopus > Scopus umbretta. The sequence continues at coordinate 18,996 of VZTL01049140.1, read as the reverse complement.
CCGTCCCCTCCCTACCTGTTTGTCTTCACAATTGGAGTAGGAAGCACGCACGTCAGCTGCCAGCCGTACATGGCAAGGGAATTCAGCAGTGGAACGTAATCCGTCTGCACTTCAGCTCCCTAGGAAAGAAAAATCAACGGTTAGCATCATCACTTGGAGTGCGACATTCAGTTTGACACAAAAAAGTACCCAACCAACCAACAACCAAAACCACCAAACCAAAAAAATCCAAGAAAAAAATACATGTGTGGGGTTTCTGGGAGGAAGAAAGGGGTTTTTTATGTTCAGCTAGGTAGGAAGAAAAGCGTTTGAAATCATGAGACACAGGACCAATCGAACTGTTAAATGAGTTTGTTTCAAATGGTAAACATCTGTGATCTTGTTTCTACACTGCCTGAGTCACCCATCTATCTTTAGATGATTCCAGACCTAAACAGGACAAATTTGTTGTATTTCATCTATTATCTCCTCCCAAGCAAAAAGATATTCAATTAGCTAAAAAATGACACCAGTGCTTTGCTTGGATTCTGCTCTTGTCTACACTAGAGTAAATCCTGAAGATCTGTACTGCCATCGGTCAGGTTACTCTACCGTGATGGATCAAAAGCAAAAGAGCCAACAACAGCAACAATAAAATACAAGTACAGGTCTGCTCCTTTTATCACCCACAAATACATATCACTTCCTTGTTATTTTGAATCAGGGAATCTGTAGGCGTGAACGAAAAATGTTGGTTTTCAGTGCAGAAGCCTGGCTCCAGCTGCAGATCTACCCAGCAGAGCCTCGCTAATTCTTTTTTTTACTAGATGGCACACCCTGTAATTCACACAGAAAGAATCACTGGTGATTTCAACAAAGATTGCTCCAGTGAGGTGTCCACTTGCCAAGACTTTCAGAAATTTAACAAATAGATGCTAGAGCGTATTTACTAGTTCTTCATTTTAATAAACACAAAGCCAGCAAATGGTAACTACTAGTCTCTACAAATACACCTATATCCCTTTGAGATAACAATTCTATTTGCCAAAAAGCTCAGGCACTTACATTGGTTTCGTGTGCAGGCAAGGAGTTTTAACTGCCAATTCTCAACACTGGGTAAGGCGCAATAGTTTTGCAGCTCCAAAAAAATCCATTTATTCCGCAGTAATAAAATAGTCATTTGATCAGAACTAATCCAAATCCTTCTGTAGTTATTTCAAGGTATTTTAGTGAAATCCAACCTCAGCTATTCCTTTCTTCTAATGAATGTAATTTAGGTCACTTTATATCTTCATAACTGAATGACTGCTTGACTATACCTATTAAAAACCTCATCATGACTACAAATGCAAATAGCCAAAGAAGCTGTATCACTCCTGCTTAAAAAGGAGAATGGCTAAAAACTCTACTCCAGAAAGTGCATGCCAGAGAACACCTACTAATGTTACTTCTGATTCCTGTACAGAGGCTTTCAGGGACTTACAGAGATACTGCTACTTTACAACATCACCGTGTACAGACCAGAATTGCTGACACCAGGAGAGGAAAGAGATGCCCTGCGAGAGGGGAGCAATACCACGTGGCCTTTGACTCATGTCCTCTGAAGCGATCAGGACTTATCCTACAGCTGTGATCGTGGTAGATTCAGAGTCTCCTCAGACTCCCATTTCCCTCCATAAGACGGGTATTTCTGTCCTCTTTCTGGTTTTTAAAATAGAGTGGCCAAGGGTAACGCAAAAATTATGACATACCTAGATGCCTTTAAGAGCTAATGTCTCAAGAAAACACATTAATAACATACTGAGATTTATGAGATTGGTCAACAACGCCTTCCAAAAATAAAGACAAAAATATGCAACATAAGCATTAAGAATAAGGTCAGAGCACCCACCATTGCAAGCCTGCCATGAGGTGCTGGGAAGAACACATAAAAGGACCTGACCAAAACATTCCCTCCATCAAACAACGTTTGTAGAGGAAAAACCAGAAGGAGCTCACTCATTTAGAGGGTGGAAAACTAGCAGGTCAGGAAAGACTGGCACAGCAGACCTTGTTTGTGCCCCAAGCAACATCTTATGTTGCAAAGAGGATGTTTATTTTGAATTCATTGCCTAAGGTTGGCAATTAGCAAGGAGAACCTTCTCCTTGCATCAGGATGTGCAACAAACGTCAAAAATCAGAGGGAGATTACGGCAATGAGGAAGGACATCAATACCACGCAGAGCTCATTTGGCTGCTGCAGAAGCCAAATTGTTTCAGAGATGCACCGTCACTCCTGCCACAGCCCAGACCCGCAGGGTCTGAGTGGCGAGACATGGTTGGCTTTGGACCCGTCTGACTTGTCAGGATTCAGCATCATCTGCAGCAGATGATGTTGTGTTTCACAGACCCGATGGGCAGACGGGAAAAGAGCAGGTAACGCTCACTGAAAAGTGTAAATTTATCAGAACTTAAATTTAAGATTAAAGGCAGTTAAGCTTAAAAGAAAAATTAAAGCCAAATCTAGAAATGGAAAAAACTCTGTTGAAAGAGTGCTGTACAACTGTTACAACAAGATGACCTCTTATTTTTTATCTGTGCTGGTACCTGACACGGCAATCTGCGCGTCAGCCTGTTTGGAGGAAGGAAGGGTGTACATTATACAGAGGTGCGCACCTCCTCCGAGCTCCGCATGCTCTTTAACAAGCTCCCTCTGTCTCTGCACCACGCTTTGCTGGAGTCAGACACCGTGCCTCTTCCCCAGGTCCCTGGGGGAATAAGCTACTCTTAATAATTGGCTGTGTTTGAAGATGATAGACAAGAGAAAGGAGTCACTCCTGAATAAACAGGTATAATTCATATGGGCTTCAAGCTCCTTACTTGCAAATACAGATAATTGAAGCTTTCTTTAAGACCACAAGAAATCACTTCTCCCTCCCCCTCCTGAATCATCAGTTGTAATCCTATCCCACGACTGGAATTTTTGTGCCAGCAGGAGTCACGGTTATACAGACCTTTAATTGGTGTCGTATTAAATGGTTTCCAAAGCAAAAAAGCTTCTAAACAAACAATACACTGGGGGACGGATGCAGAGGAAAAGAGTCATCTTGTATTCATTTTATATTTAATACAATAATTAAAATTATTTTATCTTCTATTATTTGAGACAATGGAAATAAAACTTCTAACATACAGTTCCGCAAGATGAAACTGCAATGCTCTTTCTAGCTAGCAAATATTGGATTTGAACACCAGCAGAAGTAGAAAGTATGTGCCAGAGCTCTACTGAAAAAGAAGTGTTCAAATGATGCGTTTCAAACAGGGAGACATTTCATTCAGTGAAAGGGTGGAAAATTTTAATTAACTTGCTTCCCACTCTCCTGTGGATGATAAGTAATCTCTGATCACACCTTGAGTGTCAAGAAGCCAGAGCATATTGAGCTAGGTTTTTCCCTTGACTCGCATCACATGAAAAGAATTCATTTTATTTATAGTTGTACTGTTTGTTTTCAGCATTTTCTCCTTTCACAGTTGCTTCTGCTCATTAGAGGAAAAAAAAAAAAAGATTGAAAATTATAACGATAATATCTAGGGCAAGCCACACAAACAACTGCATTAACATTTTTTCTTTTCTTTTCCCCCCTACTGTGGCAATTTTAACCACAGCAAGATAATAAACAAGACAACTACTAAGTTCTTGTGAGACAGAAAGAAGTTCTTTAGAAATCATTCTTTCCTGGGTTAAGTGAATGTGATTCAGTTACAAGGCAGCTATGGATTGTCACTATTTAATTTTTTATTTTTTTTCCCCTAACATGGATTGAAGAGTGGAAGATTGAAAATCCCATTAAATAAATCTTAATAAAACCTTTATCGGCAAATCCTAACAGACTGTGTACTACAATCTACAGACAGATGGCAAAGAGGATGGGAAGTAGAAAACACAAGTCACTTTGAAAGTATAACCTACTGTTTGTGGGGGAAAAGGGGCAGTGCGTTCAAAGCCAGCTCCTTACAAAAAGTAGAGGGGAGAGCCCACGAGGGCGGCAACGTGCAGCCCCAGCCAGGGCTGGCTGCCAGTCCCCACCACTGCCAAAGCCAAAGCGAGCTTTCTCCTAGGGCACTGAAGGGAGGATGAGGAAGTGGCAAAGGCAGGACTTGCACCTCAGGGGAAAAGAGAGAAAATAACATGAGAGAAACTGAATATACGGGCTGCCTGAGAATGACCTGGTAAAAGCGGGCTGCACATGTTTTATGTTTGCAGTAACACGGCTGACAAGGAGACTAAATCTAAGCTCTACATTTGTGAATTATGTGCCTTTTTCTTTTTCAGACTTTTTCCAAAAGGTGATTTCTGCTAATAATATAACATTATCGATCCTTTAAAAACGCTTATTGGAAGCAAAAGAGAAGTTTTACAAGTGTTTCAGCAATAAAAGGACTGTGCTCCTCTAGCATTGAGCTGCTCCTAAATTTCCATGTGTAGTACACACAGCACCTTGCTAGCAGACACTTGCTACGCAGCCATCAGCTGTATAGTAGGGGGATGTGGGGTGGCTCCTGCACCCTTGGAAACCACCAGTGGCTTTTGGCAGCAGATGGGTCACTGACCAACGCTGACTAGCTGCCAAATTGGGACCTTAGTGCAAAGTTAATAGAAAAAAAAGTCATAAATAAACCCATAGACAGGCTTTTTGCTCATTATTCTGCACACATGTAAATTAGAGTTATTTATGATTACTTAATATACATGAATTCATGCACTATGAAACATTTTTGAGAATATAATAAGGCTGTAACGCTATACAGGGTAGCATCCTCTTAAGACAGTTTTTCTGCGATTCAGATGTATCCGGTCACAATTTCAGTACACACATAGGCTGCTGGGTAGCACTCACATCTGTCTCCACGTCTCGGGTAAAATAAAAAACAACCGAAAAACCCTGCTGTGCCCACAAAGCCCACTTCTCTCAGTGACTTCTGAGGATGCAAATCCTGCTTTCTAGCATATGTATAAACTAACAGAAACACTTGACTGCTCCTGATACTGCCTGCACCTGTAACACAGAAGCGCATTTGCATAGCAACACAATTTTGCATTTATAGAAGCACAGGATGGGCAGCAAAAGCTCCACAAGGTGAATGGGTTGACATGGAGGGTTCTCCGCAAAGGAAGCACAGAAGCATCTCATGAAATGGGTTAAACTTACTATTGCACAGGCAACATACATGTGATGGGACAACTCCACATAACTGGCCATGGAGCACAAGAAATAAATGTGATCTAGTAATCCATCAGTGCATTTTTGTGAATAACTTTGGCATTTTTAGTTTCACAATTCTGACAACACTTGTGTACTGAACCTTAAGGTGAGCGCTGATTTTACTGTTTGTCCATCAACTCTTTTTGGGAAAAAACCCAAAACAGGAAAACACTACCCGAGAACTCGTGTGCTCCAGGGTGCCTTACCACACACAGCTTAATCATCTCCATGCAGCTTTCCCAGCATAATTTCCTTTGGCTATAATTTATTCTTGAACAAAATTTGGCTTTTGCAAAAAGCCTTTGTGCACCACTCCGCCATTATGGAACTAATAATCTATTTCCATGCGAGAAACACAGCTGAAGCACAGACTCCTCTACTGCCACCAGTTCAGGCAGCAGGAGGGCAAACACGGGCACTGCCCTTCACTTACGTGCAGGCTGCGTATGCGATTTATGGGGTCCCCGTACCCGCTTCCCGTGTGCCTCAAAATGCTGAAGCCCCTCTCAAACCTGCCTGACAGCAGCACAGGGTCAAAGAGGTACATTAGCCAGGGCACAACTGCATGGCCTAAGGTGACCTGCTGGGGAAAAGAAATACGATTTGTGCCTTGTGTGGTTTTTTAGAAAGTACAGAAGAGGACTGAAAGACTTTTCCTCAGCTTGTTCTTAAGTGGAAAGTTCAGATCTGGTATGCTCACTTTTTCCTGAAAGATTTTATGGGTGAGCAGAGAACTAATTCTTATCTCTGATCTTGTCACAAACCTAAGCAAACCATGACAGATAGGAAATGATTTTTTTTTTTTTTTTTTTAATTCAGACTGTTTTAAATCCTGTGCTTTTCTGCCTGTTTAGTTCAAGTGCCCTTTACCCACATGGATGAAGTGTTCACCTTGTTAGACATTCAATACTGCAAGTACCAGGAAAGTTCCAAATCCATATTGCTAGATTTTATTACCTAATTTATCAACAAAACCAAAGAAAGATTAGCCTGTGCATTTTAATCCTATGTAGAGCATATGTCTACTGAGTTCAGTAGACAAATATACATGTACGTATGATGCTTTTGTATCTTACATAAAGGAAACAAGAACTATAAAAACTTGTTGAAAATAACAGGCTCCTGAAGGTTTTTGCTCAGCTTTTCCTGAAAAGCAACAAGGGGCAAAATGCTGAAATATTACACCCAGGCAACGTATATGTCCTTTGGGTGGTAACGAGGGTCATGTACACAACTGCATGTCATGCCAATCACCATCAGCTCCTTTGCTGACCTCGTCATGCCTTTCTCCCATGGCTAGAGAAAGCAGAATGCAACTTAACTGGCATACGACCCAAATCAGATTTACAGACAAATCAAATCCTCATTTCCAGGGAACTGGTTTCAAGGCTTACATTAAGGCAACTTGCAACCTAGGCTCAGCAGAGATAATTTTTTTCATCTTTTGGTATGTTTCACTTTAAAAGGTTTACCATGTCTACAGTGGACACTGACCCCATTCAGTTCTGCCAGGGAAATGGCAACACCATGATGCATTTGAGCTTTTAATTCATGTCCGTACACCAAAGATATATATAGCAGAAAATAAAGAAGTGATAAATCACCAGCTGAAGACTGTCTGTGAGAAAATACCTGTAAATTAAGGACAATATTTGCAGAATGAACAAGGCTTCAGAAGCAGAACAATGCAGAAACCTAAAATAAATGTTATTGTACTCAACTTTAGACAGCATTAACTATTTTGTCTTGGGTAATGGGGAAGAGAAGGTGACAGATTAGAGTTGGGGAGAGGGAAATCATGCAGGGTCTGATTAATCAGATCTGTCTACCCACATTTGCCTACACAAGCAGAATTAAACCCATCAAACAAGTTTCAGTGCTAGATCTCAGAGGCTGCGGTGGAAATAATGTGCCCTGACATTTTTAGAGTTAAAGCGATAGGGATGAGAGCAGCATTTTGTCATTAGAAGTCCTCTGGTCATTTGCAGAGGATGCCACAGCTCTACTTTGAGAAGAAAGAGTTAAATTACTCAGAGCTATTACATCCTGTCTGCTGCTTGGCGGGACCACATACTGTGACAGCTGCGAGCTTTACATCCTCTCCAAACTGACATTTTACACACATACCCAGTGCATCACACTGTTCAGCTTGTTTTCTCTATTAGCTTTAGCAATTAAAAAGGCGGCACTTGCTTTGCTAAGAGGTGTGCTAGCCCCTCTCTTTTGCCTTTATGGTTAAACAGCAGACTTCTACCTTTTCATTTAGAAAGGTTCTCTTTTTACTGTTAAGGGCATCGATACGTGCTACATGTCTTCCTTTTTACAACAGCTTTCTTTTGTTGTGGCTGGGATTCTTTTGTTTGTTTCTTCTTCTTAATTGGGATACAGCACAATAAATTTGCATTCAGTTCAGACCACATCTGAACAAGTCCACAGCTCATCCAGATAATCAAATCTGATACAAATTTAAAATAAGGATCCATTATACACATTTATGTCATGCTGCCCATCAGGGCTTCCTCTTCCACTGCCTTGGTACTAATCAAAATGACAAATGGAAAAGGTTAATCTAGATCAGAGCAGAACTTATATTTTTAAAAAAAGTCTACATTAATGAGTCATTCCACTGCTCCATAATTATCTCTGTGATAATTATATTTTGAAGTACTCACAAGAGAAACAAAGCCTTTACTGGCTTTCGGACATCTTCTGTCACTACTGAACTCTGTCTCCTTCCTTCTACATCCCCCATTTTACAGTCCCTTCCTCTGCCACTACATTATCCCATGTTTATGGTAGAGGTGAATTCCGACAGGGTTTAACAGAGAGGCGTCTTCGTCTTCTGGGTGCGACACCGGGCCAGTGCCTACAGATCCCCCAGCTTCCAGTATTTCTTTCATTCATTTGATGATTTTACCTAGCTATGCCTATTATGTCTCAGAAAGCATGAGGCATGAAATACCCAGGTAGTTATTTAAATGGCAGGAGAAGAAAACAGAGGTGGTCAGCTCTGCTCTTCCTCTAAATGTGCAAGACCTTCACAAGAGCTACCCAATGCCTCAACCTCCTTCCTTCAGCAGCCTTTTTCTTCTCCATATTCTTCCACTTTCAGGTCAGCGGGTAACATGTTCATAATGTCCCCAAAAGAGGGGCACTTGATCTCAGAAGAGCAAAATTGCCAGAGAACACCCAGCATCCAGATTTTAAATTACAGCAGAGAATAATCTGATCATACTGACAAGCTGTGTATATGCTATCAGTCAGTTTCTGAAATTGCACATACCAAGCTTTACACCTGGAACAAGAGATTCTCCACGTTAGTCCTAACACAGACATGGTGTGCAGCATTCAGCATCTCCTCACACATCAGAGGCATTGGGAGCTCAATTCCTTAAATCTGTTGACCAGCTGTGTCTCCAGCATGGAATTGCTAGAATTGAAGGCAAATGATACTCCACCTACCAGGACTCTAACGCTTCAAGGGGCCCTTCTAGAAGATACTCTTCTGCTGTGTCCTAGTGTTTTGGTCATCGCTCTGCCATCACAGGATTGTCCTTATCAGATGTTGTCCTTGTCATGTGGCTTGAGACAAACTTTCTCGTGCCACATAGAACAAACTAAGGGTTGGGCAGGGGCTATTATGCATGACTTTGTCACGATATCCTACTGAGACAGAGAACTTTTCACCAGTTGTCTAAGAGCCAAACTGCTTCAGACCAAGAATCTATTTAGCTCAGAAAGCTGTCTCCAACAGGGCTGTAAGTGGCACCTAAGGAAGAGTAATATATCGGGGCAAGCATGTAGGACACCTGCCCCAAATATTTTATGTACTTCCCCTCAGCAAGTCTGGTTTAGTTTCTACTGAAAGGAATCCAGTTTGTGCAATATGAGACCATTCTGTGGTGGGAGGTAAGGCATATTAAGTGGGGAGGATCAGGGGATTCACTTCAAAAACGCACTCCTGATCTGAATTAAAATGCTCATATAAACACATAGATAGATAAGGTAGAGGAAAGAGCAACATCACTTCCACCTGAACCCATCTAAACTTCTGGAACTCACAGCATTCTCCAGAAAGGAGTTCCACAGATCTGCTGCCTGCTGCATAGTTACCTGAATTATCTCCTTTTCGTTTGTTTTGCACCTGGCCCCGACTAGTGCCATTTGACAAATTCATTAACTCTTATACTGGAAGAGATGGCAAACATTCAATCCCTATTTACATGCCTCCCATGATTTAGGAGACCTCTACCTATTCCATTCCCTGCCACTCTTCTCTTTTCCAGGCTGAAAGGACACACCGTGTAAAGTCTTCCTAATATGGAACCTGTCTATGTCAGCCTCACTGCTCTTCTTTGAACATTTACAGTGCTAACATAACCTTCTGAAAGAAGGTGCTGTCAAACCATGCCTTACACAGTAGTACGTAGTAGTATATGCTTGCTGTTCACCCTATATACCTTTCCTAGCAGGTTTTAACATATGGTGGTTAACATTAAAGCTTCTTAACATTTGCCTTCTGGATCAGCACTGACCTAATGCACTCATGGAACCATCCATCATCATCCCAAAACCTTGCTCCTGAGTCGCAACACCACAATTTGATCCCAAAAATGAACAAGAACTTACAGTCAAGTCTGTAATAACGGGAATACCATTAAATGTAATATAGGAGCCGTTTATTCAGATGCATATTAGCACAAGAAAAGCTGTCATTAACACACTGCACTGTTCTTCAAGAAGCTTCTACCCATTATTATTTGGCCATTTCTTGCTACACTACAAAGTCATCTTCTAATAACCAAACTCTTAATCCTAGTCTCCTGGAATTTTACACATTTAGTCTAGCACCTGTCCCATTTTCCCTTAATCCATCCTTTCGGCACATGTGTGCCTTGCTTGTCTTTCTCAGGATTTTACACCATTTACAATACATTCCAAGTGAAAAGATCAGGCACTGCCTTCATAGATACATAATATCCATTTCTGGCAGACTAGAGTCATCACATAAAACAAACAAAAAAAACCTTCTAAGAGTTACACAACAGTATCTTCTTTTCCCCCATGATCTTTTTGCTTCAAACCAGAAAGAATTTTAAGCCCAGCTTTTCAAATACCTATCTGTGTATGAAATTTTCTATGGAAGATAGGTACTGACTGATCTGATCGAAGCAGCGTTCCTGATCTGAGTATGCACTCGGACCAGTAAAAAGCCAATCTATCACACACATGGTTTGTTTATATGGACCTAGCCAGAATATACAGTTCTTTCAGCATATGAAGGGGGTCAGACAGAAGCAAATGCAGTTACCTGTGCATTCCTACTGCAGCTAAGCCTACCTAAAAGGCCGCTGCCTTTAGAAATTCAATGCTACAGTGACTTGTGTGATCATGTTGCCCTGACAACCGATGAAGATCCTCTTTACAGCTAATCTAGCAGACATCTGTATTTTTGGGACAGATAGCCCTGAGTTTCATTGCTCACCACCACTCACATTTCTTACCCCCGCAATAAGGCACAGAGATTAGCAAAATCAGAAGTGCCTCGTACAAACCTAGAGTGCAGTTAACTGGCGCTAACTGTTACAGTGCATCCTTTTACCTCAGTGGCCTGTTTGGGAGTGTTGAAGCACGGATCAGTATATGAGAGTGTGCCTCAGAGAGTCTGTCTTGGAGTGTTTTGATTTACAAGAAAATCAAAGAAGAAAAACTGTGCACGTACCTTCAGGACAGTCCACTGCTCTACAACAATGGCATCATAGCCCTGCATGGTTTTACCGTCTTCCACAGCAACATCTTCAAAGAGAAATACTCCATCCATTGTCCCATGTAAAGAATCTGTGAAAACACGGGGTTAATCTGTAAGCTTTACGGAAGGCACCCCCATGTGTAGTGAGGCATTTTAATTTATTACTAACAAGTTCTTCCAAGGATGTTATTAAAAAAGTGCTTAGAACTTCCTCTGATAATCCAGCTCTATTAACTGAATGAAACTAACGTCTCTAGCAGTTTTTAAGAGCAATCCTACTCTCCAATAGCGAACCTCACTGTCCACTCTGTTAATTCCAGAGTTTGTCCTTAAAAAACACAGCTCTCCCACTCTGAGCAGGCAAAATTAATTCAGTGCTCAGTTTGGCAGCACTGCATTACCTACTTGAAGTTACACACACACTTTGGGGGCTAAAGACCATGTATTATGTCAACTTTTCAGAGGCGTTGAAGGTACACTGATATTAATGACTGTACTAATTCATTCACACAAGTCAGAACCCTACATATGGATCAGCTGTTGCAGTTACAGTGATCTACATGGACTAAGGATGATCTGGCATATCTGAACGGTGTGAAAGAAAAGATACATTCATAACTATTTAATCAATTTATGAAGGCATTTTGACCATCTGGTTTAGTGGCTCTCTATTCTCATTTGCATTCCCAGCATGTTCAGCCTTATTTTCAGACAACACATACTATTAAAGTTACTTGAGCAGCACTTTCTCCTTCAACTTAGCTGTATACTCCGTAATCGGCCATTGCTCCCATACAAAAGAACTCAAGTTTTGTCAGCTCCATGACAGAGTAACAGAATAACTGAAAAAAAACCCTTACCTTTCTTTGCTAACATAAGCTAAATGATGAAGCAATAGAATTATATTTAGAAATACCATAAATAGGCAGTACTGTACTCCTTATGAACACAGAAAACTCCTCTCACATTGTCACAAAGAGTGTTTTTCAGCCTTTCTAGCTTAAAAAATACGTTTACCCTGTATTATTGATTATAAAGTCCTTGCTCGTCCCCTTCCCAAGTGTTGTATTTTGCATGACAGTTTCTGTACATTTTTAGGAAAACTATGTTCCTTGCACTGGTATGATACATTTTTTTGAAATGCAACCACACTTGCCAAACCGACAGATTCCTGAACCGACAGGAGAGTCTTCTGGATAAGTCTGCTTAGCCATTTCACCAGGTCCTCCTGCTTTCCTTGGTGGCTGTTACAAGGTCAAGAAATGCCAGTGGGAAGCCATCACTGCCTCCAAGGGAAAACATGTATCAAACTCGGAACCAATTTTCACAAAAGAGGCAGTGAAGAAGATTAAGATGCTTCTTACCTCTTGCAGACACAATCTCAGTCAACATCTTCCAATGTCATTATATGATGCAAATTCAATTTATTATCTGGAAATAATAAACTTGTTGTGGGCTTTGCCCACAACAAACCAGACTCCTACAGTTGCAGGCTTACATCTACAAACACACTGTAGCAAGACTGTTGCTGCCAGTGTCAAGCATTTGCATGCCCCTTTGCGTCTGTTTGCAAAGTCCACTACTCTCTCTTGCTGCAGTTTCGATCAAGTCATTAAGTTGTAAGTGAGCAGATGCAAATACTTGTATCTAAACTAACACAGCATGTATTTTTTTTGTTTGGTTGTGAAAGGAAAAAGTTGTAAACCACTTATTAGGGACTCTCCTTAGGATTCTGTTGGGAGACTCAAAGAAATAGAAAAATATACTGTCTACTTTCACACTGACTGTCGCCCCAGGCAGGTTTCCTGTAACTCTGTTTAGAATAAGGACAGACGAAGACTCCTCACCACTACAACAAGCCAGTATTACACGTTGCTCTAAGGAGGATGAGCTGGACTACAAAGCACCAACTCCTGTCATTTAGACAGATTTCTCATCCAAGTGAGGAGAACAGACATTTTTGTTGTGAAATAACAGGCCACACATCACTAAGTAGCTGGGTTACAGGTTGGAAAACAGAGGGAGAACAAGCTTGCCATATACAAATGGGTACAAGATTTAATTACCACATTTCATTCAGAAATGGCATTTTGTTAGATCCTACATTTCAAAGCAGGAACCAACTCAACTTCTGTGCAATATATCATGTTCCAACTGCCAAACCCATACCAAAATCTCTCTTAGGATGCATAACCCTTTAATTTTCCAAAGCAGGGATGACAGGACAGCACCTAAGGCTGAAAGCAGAAACCCATAGATCCCTTATAGATGCAGATACCCAGAGCTTGCCAGGAAGCTTTATACAGCGCCAGTGCACTGCTCCTGTATCGTGAATTCTCTCAATGAACTGCAGTGTCGCTCTGTTGGCACAACTGCAGCTTGAGCTCACCCCATGCATTTGCCAGCTAATTAATAAGCGATCAAAACACAATCAGCATGCACGTGTTTACACTCACTCATAAATCATCCTTTATGTTTCACTCTGCTGTGCATTCTACTCATGCAGTTCATAGCTTCCATGTATGTGAACATTATGGCACATATGTAAAGTTTTAGAAACTAAAGCTGAGCTCGTGAGACCCTACAGGCAGCATATAAACTTGACTGTGCCTTCTTGTTGGATGTACAAAGATTACTGTTGAATGCTACATCCAGACAACCCTAAGACCTATTAATTTTTTGGCCAGGAAAGAAACCTATATAAAATGAGAAAACTGGAAGGGGAAAAATGATGAGGGAGTGACAGCTGTTGCATTCTGGTGTCTGCTCAACAGAGTGATGCTGGTGAAAAACTCTCTAAGAGAAACTGGTTGATGATGCTTATTAAGATTTTCCCCCTTAGCCATAACAAAGTCTCCTCTCTAACTGTCATGCCACATTTAAACTTTCATACCATGAATACACACCTGCCAATTCTCATACCTTGGCTGTACATCTTCCCTTTTACAGGTCATCTATTACTCTTCAGATGAAAGGGAGAGGTAAAGGAAAGAATAACTGGATCATTAATTCCTTTGCATGTGAAGCATTTGGGACACTGAGACTAATTGGGGAAAGGCGAATGCAGCACAGAGAGCTAATGGGGTCATATTTTGGTGAAAAGGTACACATAACCCATGCTATGGTGTCAGGATCAGCAGGAATTTCAGGGGAACTCTTACATTGAGGTGTGGAAGGGCAAGCAGATGGACAGATGCACTGAGTCTACCTGCTATACCTTTATCACACAGATGCTCTAGAGTCTGCAGCAACGTAAGTCTACAGAGCTGGCCCACTTGGTGAGATTTGTATCATCTAACATTAGATATTTATGATATAGAGGCCTACAGCTGAATTAGCCATCCAAGGTTCTCTTTATAATTGATGGAGATAAATAAGCATTATTTCATTCAGGACCCAGTTCATAGAATTATAGAATAATGCAGGTGGATGGGGACCTCAGAAGGTCTCCAGGCCAATCTCCCGCTCAAAGCAGGTTTAATACAAGTGCAGACCAGATTGCTCAGGGCTTTATCTAGTTGCATCTTGAAAATCTCCAACGATGGAGACTGCACAACTTCCTGGACAGCCTCTTCCAGAGCATGACTGTTTTCATGATGAAAAAGTTTTTCTTTATAGCCAACCAGGACCTCTTGTGTCAAATTGTGCACATTTTTTCTCATCCTCCTACCATATACCTCAGTCAAGAGCCTGGATCCATCTTCTTGATAGTCTCCTCATAGGCACTGTCAGGTTCCCCCTTCTCCAGGCTGAAACAACCCAGTTCCTTCAGTCTTTCCTCACAGGACAAGTATTCCAGCCACTGACATTCTTGTTGGCCCTCTGGTAAACTAGCTCCAGTTTGTCACATCTTCCTTACCCTCTTTGGGGGAAGGCCCAAAACTGGACACAGCATGTGGTCTAGATGCAATCTAATGAGCACCAGGTAGAGGAGGATAATTACTGTCTTTTATCTACTGGCTATATTCTTGTCATTACAGCACGGTACGCTGTTGCCTTCTCTACTGCTAGGGCATAATGCTGGTTCATCTTCAGCTTGCTGCCTCAGAACCTTTTCAAGAGAGCTGCTAGCCAGCCAGGCAGTCCCCAGTCTGGATTAGTGAAAAGGCTGCTCCCTTCCCAGAGGCATAACACATCTGTCCTCATGGAATTTCAAAAGCTCCTGCTGGCATGTTCCTCCAGCCTGCCCAGGTCCCTCTGGACAGCAGCCCAGTTCTGAAGCGCATCAACTGCACCCCTGATTATGGGATCACCTGCAAATTTGACAAAAGCAAGCCCTGTTGCCTCCTCTGCATCACTGATTTGTTGTTAAACACAACAGGTCCCAGGATAGATCTTTGTGGTACTCCACTTATTACTCCAGATAAAGTGTGACCTATTAACCATGACCCTCTGAGCCTAGCCATGCAACCAGTTTATCTACCTGTCTAGTTGTCCTCCTATCTAGGATGCAAGGTCCCAACTTGGATACAAAAACATCGTGGGAGCCACTGTCAAACTTCCTTGATGAATTCACCCAAAATGACATCTACTGCTTTCCCCTCATCCATAAATCCCGTCATTTTATCACAGAAGACCCTCAGTTTCATCCAGTATGATTTAATCTTGTTAAATCTATGCTGACTGTGCCAAATCACTTTCTTCTCCTTCATGTGTCCAGAAATGTGTTCCAGGAGGACTCACTCAGTGATTTACCCAGGAAAGAAGTGAGGCTGACCACCCTGTAGGGTTCCCTGGATTGTCCTTTTGGCCTTTTTTTAAAGATGAGTGCAACCTTTGCCTTTCTCAAGTGTTTGAAAGCTCCCCTGATCTTCCTGACCTTTCAGAGATTACTATGAGTGGCCTTGTTACAACATCAGCCAGCTATCCCAGCACCCTTGGATGCAGGCCATTTGATCTCAGGAACTCAAGCAATCCCTGTCATGATCTTCATACACTTCTGCTAGTCCTGCACCTCTCCTTGAACCTTGCCTTTAAGCTCAGAGGCATTGAAGACTGTCAGCGAAGACTAATGCAAAGGAGCATTGAGTATCTTAATCTTATCTAGGTCTGCTGTCACTAAATCACCCACTCCAATCTATCTGATCTCTTTTAGATATCTGATATAGGATGAGATGGATCACAACACAAATCCTACTGACTACATTGGTCTAGGCCTAGATCTCTGTTGATTATAATGGCACTTTTGTGTGACNAATGGCACTTTTGGGTGACAACTCATATGCAGATACCTGCAGGGTCTGCCCTGCCTACATTTTTCAGCTGGATCTTATCTAACCTATCTACAAAGATCAACCATCTAAAGCTTTAGATGGCGAGTTGGTCCTTCCAGTTTCCACTGCTTCTCATGCAAGGTATTTCCTGATTATGATGCAGTTGCATTCTCTTCTGGTAATCTCTTGTTTAACAAGACTTAGCTCCTGGAACTTAGCCTACATTAAAAAGGTCTTTAGTAACTCCAAATGTTAGTTCATTTGCCATAGGGCAGTAAGGAATGCCAATAAACCAAACCATTTTGGCTTTGCTGTTTGTGGCATCATCAATCTCTACTCTTGAACTGACATAACCTCACTCTTTCTTAAAGAAAAGGCTCTGAACATAAAGGTTACAAGCACTGTCCTTCCTCTGAAAACGTTCTATTACCACTGCATTTTTTATTAAGGCACCCTACTGTGCAGAAAAAGCTATTTTCACTGGCTTATATAAATATTTGATATAGCTCGGCTGACAAAAAGCTATTTTGATGTTCTTGAATCCGATTTACAAGAAGAATATGGAAAAACATTTCTTACTTTACCATGACAGCTTTCCTAGTGGGCAACAATTTTCCCCTTGTTGTCTCTGAACTACAAATCCCCCTTATCTAGGAAACTAACCTTTAGGCTGCTGTTGCTCTCAATGAGGAAAACTGGCTTTATGTGGCACGTGACCTGAATGTTGGCCTTTGCTTCATATGTATATTCCTCCCTCCTCCTGAATTTTTTCACCTTCAGTACACACAGAGAAAAATAATTCCATATGGATGATAAAAATCCCAGATACTTCAGTGGATAAGGTGACTATAGTTGGCCAATTGCATCACTGGTTCATCTCTGTCAGAGGCAGTGCGAACATAACACAGACAATCAATCTGACCCTCTAAAAACCTGCCTATTTTCCTCTTCCAAGCAACTCACATTTTGTTTCATTTGCTTTGTCTTTAAGTACTGCCAATGTTTTCTGCTTGGTTGGCTGGCTTTTTCTAAGCTTGAAAGGCAGGAAATTCACAGACAGAAAGGTAAAACAAATACAAGAATGCCAGGCATTTAAAGACCTGCAGTTCAAAACAAGTAAAAATGAGCAGGCTTGTGATTACTCTGTTAAGGCATCAAAATTTAACCTTAGCTTTGACTCTTCCTCCCTTCTCACTCTCACCTTCTCACACTGCTGATAGGAGACTTGCTGTTAGAGGAAAGAGAGAGACCCCATCTGTTACATCCTTTCCATTTGTAGTGGTATTAATTTGTAGCTTGTTGCTACAGTCTCCACTTCTCAGTAGAAGAGGGTGAGGGTGAAGTCCTATGATCACTTTAGATCACTAGGCAGGATCAGGTTACACCTGGGACTACAGGCAGAATTAGCAATGACATGAGCTGGATGAAAAACACCAGCAAGTTACTGAACTCCAAATTTAAATAACTGTTATCTGTCAACATAAGAACATTTGAGAACCAAGCAAGCTGCTGTTATTCTAACTTACTAGCAAAACCTAAATACATTTAATATATGGTGTAACTCTGTGTGGCTTACATACTGTAATTTGCAAGTATATTTCTGTTTATAATTATCTGGGCAATAAGCAAGAAGAAACAATTGTTATCATTGAACTTTAAAACTCTTTTTAAGACTAATTATTAAACTGTTGGCAGAAGGAAGAAACAGATTTATGACTACTGACAATCTGGAAATCTTCACTTCATTGGGCATTCCAAGGACAAGGGAGAAAAGAAGATAATAACCCTGCTTTTAAGTCTAATAAGCAAAATAATGTATTTGTACTTTAAGCCAAAGAGAAAACCAGCCCCCAGAACAAAGACATGTGATATAACCAATTAAAGAAAGTATGCTAATGTTACCTTAATTTGGAAGAGGATTAATCAGAGAATAAGGAGACTGTGAAGAGCTGGACAGGCTACCACAAAAGACTAGAAAAAAGCAAGGAGCTGAGAAGCCCTCAGCCCTCTCTTTCTTCCCTTCTCTCTACCCTGGCTTGTTGCATAATGGTTGGCGTATGAGTGAAAAAGCTATTCCGTTTCCCTGCAGCACAGGAAAATTTTAGGATTTGAGTCATAAACATTTAACTGCAACTGATGGCAACTTACAGACCTTCTTAGCAAATGTTCTTCTAATAGCATGGGCATGTTCATGGCGTTTTAACATAACTGTTCTAATTAATACACTTTTAGAAACCTTAACTGAGCTTTTTGACTTCTAAACCTGTTCTTCCTGTAACTGTAAGATGCTCAAAAAATCGTTATTGTTCATCTTCAATCTCTAATCTAACTTAATCCTGAATCTGTCCATTTCTATGCAATTCATTGTCCTGTTTGTGTAGAAACTTTACTGTCATCATTCGAGTCTACTTTATCTATGTTCGCAGGCAGTTATCCAGCACTCCTCACTCTTTTATCCAAGCACATGAACTTCCCCCAGGCCTCTGTTATGTAAATGAACTTTAGAAGTTTAAATAACAGAAAAATGCTGTGTTTAAAGCATTTTAGAGTGCACTGATAAGCAGTTTTTATTAAAGAAAACACTAAGCCCAATATAGAGGCAAATCTAATTGGCTCGAGTTGCAATTTATACACATAAAGTAAATGACCATTTGTTTTTAAGCAAGTTGAATAGCAATTACAAGGCTTTCCAGGAAGCTGGGCAAAAGCATTCCATCAGCTGAACTTTAGACCTTCCTTTTTTGCTAGTTACTTGCAAAATGAAAAATTAGGATTGCCTGTTGATTTCCTGATTGACTTTTACCAGAGCTGA
>VZTL01049137.1:68144-82252 GCA_013400535.1 Scopus umbretta | reverse complement strand
ACCCAAAGCATTCTATGATCATTTCCTGGGTTACACTGCCACAGAACAATGTTGAAAGACTAGTGTGTCACCACTCCAGAATTAACTATAAGTAAAATGAAGGTGTGTATATGTATTTTTAATATACACACACACTATATATTTATTTTTGTTATAAATATGTATGTGTTTATTATTGCTGTTTATTTATATATATAAAATTAGTATACACACACTCCATCTCATCTTGGACCAGCAGACAGGGCTGTTTCTTTGAACAGGGAAATCCAGTGGGAGAAGGAGGTCTTTGCAGGGTGGCTAGTTACCCCTTTCCTGCCAGACCTGAAATGCCACCAGTTCCTAAAGGCACTAAATCCCTGTATTCCTGAAAACAGGAAAACTCAAAAACAGCCTTGGGGGACACAAAAAAAAAAAGTGGAGACAACATTCAAGTTATATCCCTTTTACATCCAGGCTGGTCCTCGTAGGAAATCAGCTTCTGAGATAGAAACCCAAACCTTGCTGCCACACCATGGGTAAGCCCCTGGCACAGAGCAGCTGCTCTGCCTCCTGAGAGTTGTTTCTGGAGGCAGAGGTGCCACTTAGCCAAGAAGTGGGGGTTTAATGGACTTGGCATCAAGGCTGTTTTCACACTGCCCATCCTGAAGTGCTAGAGTAGCACTGAGATGCCAGTCCTTTTTTGTGAAGGGCTTTTGTACAATCCTGAGGTTACAGCACCATATAACCATCCAGTTAGCAACAGGCTACAGTCCTTAGCTGGGTCTCACCCTTGTTTGTATATGACAGTACCAATATTGACATCCTGAACAGCCAAAGATTATATTGCTGCAAATATCACCTTGGACCCTAAAATGAAGTACAGAAAGCACACCAAGCTGCCTACATGAACTGCCTCTCCAAACTTTGCCTTGAGTATACCACTCATCCCCCTGGAGCTTCCTGGGGCTATGCTTACTTTGGGGTTTCCTTGTTTCTCCTTCTCATCGCAGTTTTGACAATTCTTCAGGCAATGTCCAGATCACAGGACTGAATTGCAGCACCACATGGTCACCAGTTTCCATTTAAAAAATAAAAAAATAAAAAAAAAAAAAAATCAGCCCTTAGAAGCCATGCTGGCTTCCTGCAAAGCCTCTTGTGACACACCTCCCGCTTCAGTGTCCTGTCAGGATGACACTGTGACAGGACCTCGTTTCCAAGCCAGGAGGCATTTTTGCATGCAGCTGCATCAGTTGTTATATATATGAAGATGCCCAAGTACAGTGAAGTTCCCAGAGGCCTTTGCACTATGCATTTCCACTACCCCTGTTCCAGAGGGGTGTAAAGCACCTCTGATCTGATGTGGCAGCATTTTAAACCCACTTTGCACAGGCATTAACACCTTTGTGAGGCACTGGATGCCACAGGAGGGGGCTCATGATCTATGAACACAGCACACATCCAGAGAGCAACCTCTTGCCACGCTCCCCATGATATCTGTCTCAGGAGAGAGCGGGAAAAGCTGGAACAAACAAGCCATGTATGCATTATCACCTGACTACATTGCCCCAGCATTGCTCTGGGATCCCCTTCCTCTTGTTTCAACTTTATCTTCTGAGCCTGCAAAGCTTCAGGGACACTAAACCACCTCCCTGAACATATTCCTAGTACACCCCTGTCACTGCCCCATCCAGAGGCCAAGGATACTTCAGCAAGACTAAAAGCAATACCTATTTATCACTCCTCTTTTCCTAATTAAAGAGATCAGAGGATATATCAGACCACGGCTGAGTTCCTGGCCCTGGAGCTGAGGCGAGTTGGTGGGCAAGCAGTGCAGCCCTTCCAACTGATTCATTTACCAAAACTGGCCTGGCATGTGACCAAGGGACCATCCTCTCCAGATCCATCTGCCTTAGAGCTTCCCCCACTGCTAAAATTTTAATTTATTTATAAAGAGCAATTGCCTAAAAGTATACATTTTAAAAAAATGTATATTTCAGGTACCCTGACATTAGGGAAAGAAAAAGCACTCAGGCAGTGCACAAATTCCCCAAGGGAGGTGCTCAGGCGTGAGTTACTGCCAAGACGACATCTGTAGAGAAATAAGCCACCAGATGTAGGCAAATGAACTGGAGGGGTCCAGAGCAATGAGGAGGGGGTGGAGAGGAAAAAGGTGGGGAAAAAAAGAGAGAAATAAAACAAGAAATTAAGCAGGTTGGTTTGCCCATCACTAGTTATTATGCTTTACAGAATTTACAGGTGTCTTTCACTGCTTATCTCTGCTGAAACAGCTTCCCAAACGTCCCAGTACCTGCTTCAAACCACCTGGCTTGCCATACCCCATCCCAGCAGACTCCCAGACAAAAAGGCTTCAGTGCCTATTGCGGCAGAGCAAAAAAAGGAGCCATCTTCTCTAGTCACTGTGACCTGACTCTCACCTCTACCTAAACGGCTCCCACTTCTCTCACAAGCAAAAATAATCTCATGCATAAGCACACACATCCCAGATTTCAAAGCAATGTACCCTCCCAACCATACCTTTGGCAGCCACCATGGGGACACAGTCCTGTCTCCCTCATGTCCTTAAGCCCACACTGGTGCAACAGCAGTGGTAGTTTGAACAGAGGATGTTATGTGCTGTGCCAACAGAAATGTGAAATAAAGAGGATGATGTTTCGCCAGATGGCTTCGGACTTGTCACAGCACGGAGAGAAACCCACTAGGAAAACCTGGCCCTGGCACTAGTCAGCCTCTCCCGGACTGATAGTGGAGGACTGCTGGAGCAGTTGGGGCTGAGTATGAGATGTGAAACAACAGAAATGAGGAGCAGCAATCACACAGGGTGAACATGGAGGCAGTGAGAACCATGCACTTCCTTTGGGACTGTAATGACATGTTCAGGCAGGCAGCACGCTTGGAGCAAGAGCAGAGGGAAAGATGCACATACCAAACAGTCAAGGGAGCAGGGTAATGATGAGTCTGACCACAGCTTATAATTAACAGCATCAAATCATTGTAAGCAATGGGTGAACAGAGAAGAGCAAGCTCTAGAGAAGGCTCTACAGCATAAAACACGCAGTGCACCAGCCTCCCTACAGAGCTCACTAGGCCAGGAGTCTTTACCCTCCCCAGCCCAGAACCAGTGCTAGTGCCAGTGATCATTCTTGTTTCACACAACCCCTCTAAAGGGCCGTCTCCTTAGACATCATGCCTGAAAACTCACATGATCACCATGCAACTGTACTTTGTATAAGTGAAACCTGCTGTTGTCCAGCACGCTGAAAGAAGAGGAGGAAGGTCCTTGTCCCTTCTGTATTGCCTGCTGTTCCCCAGGAGACAACCCCCTACCAGTACAGAAAAATCCCATCACATATTGAAACCTTGAAACCTAGAGATACACCTTTTTTCCCCCCACACACACACGTTCATTGGACTTTTGTTTTTGATGGGCTTTATCCTAGCACTGGGGGTATCAGCCAGCTGTGTATGCGCAGCTGACAGAACTCTGCTGCAAGTCCCCAACTGGTAGGACAAGGGAACCACATGGGGATGGATATGACCATGCTTCCAGTTGGATGACTGAGCCCATGCACTCTTCTCCTAAAAAGGTTTTGGCCAGGAAGGGACTAAGAGGAAAAAGGCTGCCTCATAGTCACAGTCCAAGAGCAGTTGTTGCATGTGCCACAAGCAAGACAGATAGTGCTTGCAAGACAGATGAGCTGCATCATGAAGAGGGATGATAGAGATGCTTTCCCTTTCCTTGTCCTCAGAGTGCTTCCCTGAGTCAAGGGGTACCCACTCCCCAAAGAAACTATCAGCCTGCACCCTCCTCTAGTTGTACATGCTTTTCCAAGGAGGTAGGAATGCTCAGCTAGATGCAGCCAGTGCCTCCGCTCCTCCATCACTGGCTGATGTCCATTCCAGGTGCAACGTACACAACCACACGCCGGTGAACAACGATCAGAGAAAAAGGGGAAAAGCTAAGGGGAAGAAAACAGCAGAGAAAGTGAGGACGAGAACAAAAGTGACAAGTGAGAGGGATTGTGAAAAGAGGAGATAAGGATGGGAGAGAGAGTGGAGAGGGAGTTACTTTGCAAGTGGTAGCTAAAAATCTCCCAACGTTTACAGCAAATGATGCATGAAATACACTGTCAGGAATGTGATGCCCAGAACCTATTGCTGCTAAATATTTAATCTGATTGGCAGGGAGCCATTAAAACCTCAGTGTCTGGATCTCAGGCTTCTACAGAGCAACAGGTAAAGTAAATACATCAACATGTAGCGATTCACTTGGGGTGCCATCAGCCTTTCCAACCTGCAGCATTGCGCAGGAAAAATAGTTGCCAATGGATATTAACAACAGCAGAAACGTGCTACAGGAAAGCCACAGCTTATGTACCTTGGCTCCTACTGCAAGCTAGAGACAAGTGGAAGGTCGATTTCTAAGCGTCTTCTTCAGAAATTACAACACACTGCTGCAAGGATCTCATACAATGCAGTTCATGCCTCTCAAGCACAATAAAGTCAGAGAACTGTGGTACATTGAAGCTGCAGCTCTAATGGCCCCTACTTCCCTGCATGTAATCCCTGAAGCCAGTCTGCGAGCAGACCAAAGGCTGCCTCCAGCAATCAGCTTCTACCGTCTGTCAAGCATGAAGCAGGTCAGAATGTCCTATATATGTGCCTCCTAACGTCAGCACACGAGAGCACAGCAGGGCTGGCTGGGTGCATGCAGGTATGCAGCCCTTTGAGGTAGGAAACCTCAGTAACCAGTACTGCAGCATAGTGAGGGGATGACAGGACAGCCAGCTGCTAGCAGGGGCATATATATGTGAATACATTTGCACATCCCATGCAGGCTTCCACTTTGCTGACTCTACCCACACAACCTTTGGAGCGGCCGCTGTCCATGTCAGCTCACGTCCCTAAGCCAGTATCTGAGCTGAGTCTGTGCTCCCAAACAGCCACTTCTTGGAGCTTTGCAAAGGAGAAGGATTATGTTTGGGCAATGCTTTTGCAGTTTCAATCTACAACTCCGTTCTGACTCGGAGGCACACCTGGCCATCCAGAGATACTCTGGGGAAAGAAACAAGACTTTCTTCTTCATAATTTTGTATTGTTCAAAGCAACTCATTTCTAGAATGAATGTGTTTGGGGCTTTTTACTGATTTAGGTACAATGTAACATTTTACATTTCCCAAAGCTGATTTAAAGGTAGAAATATTCTGCTCTGCTGTAGAGAGCTCCAGACCAAGTTCCTCACCATCCTCCAATACACCAACAACAGGAGTGCAGTTCTTCCTGAGGACTCTACAGGTCCAGGGCATGGGGTTGACTTGCTGCACTGGCACTGACGTGTCACAAACCACGTGAGCCCATCAGCTGCTTTCCAAAAATGAATAAGTAGAAAGATAAATAAATACATAAGAAGTTGAAAGTCATGACAGAAATGCAGGGAAAAGCAACATGCCCCATACTTGTTTCACAGAGGACATGGGATTTGACTGTATCCAAAATCCCATATCATGCAGAACATCTGCAAATCCAACACTGGCTGCAGAGCCTTGGAAATCTGGGATGAGGGTTTCACAGGTAACACAGCACTGAGCAGTGAGATCTTCTCTAGACATAGATCTTGCAGGACTGGGGCCCAGACAGAGGCTGGTATTCACCAGCATAAATCTCCCATCATATTCCCCTTTCTGTATTTCTGGCTGCTTCCCTGTCCCTGTCGCAGCTGTTCAAGGAGCTTACTTCATCAGAATATGCTTTGAGAAGTGCTTTTCTGCTCTGTATGATACTTTTGCTTTATTTCTTTCAGTGAGTGCCAAACCACTGAAGAATGCCAAGGGTAGAGCTCTGAAAGTCAAGACCAAGTAAAGAGCAAGTATTTTTCTATGCCACCATCAGCTGAAAAGTCTCAGGGCACCTCACAAACACAAAAGAAAGTGTGACCTTTGAATACAGCTGTATGGCATGCGTGTCTATCATTCCAGCTCACAGATGAACAGGTGTGCCGAGTGACTTGCTCATGGGCTCTGACAAACCCTGCTACTCTTAAGACTTGGCCAACCCCAGCTTGCCATGCTCAAGAGAAGATACGGCCCATAGGTGGCAAGGCAGGAGACATGTGCCTGCATTTTTAGCCGCTCCAGTTGACAGCCTGACACATTATCCTGAGCCAGCAATGAAGGTGGGTTTGCCAGACCACTGAACTGCTGCAGAAACAAACTGCTGGGGCAGGGAAGGGAAACAGCTTTATTGACCACAGCTGTTCATTAACTGAGTAAGAGCCAATGCATGGAAAAGTCAGATATGGGACCTTGCTGACCTACCTCCTATCTTTATCACAAGACTAGTCTTTCCTGTAGCCCAGGACAGCACAGCCCCACTTGCCTGCAGTGCTTCAGCCTTTGCCTTGAAAGGTGCTCTTCCAAGTTTATAGCAAGAGCCTGTTTCTCTGATCCTGGGCTCCTATCACTCTTTGAACTCCCTCTTAAAGTTGCCCAGAAACTATCTGTGTCACTGGGATACAGTCACTGTCACACAGGGAACTAAGCTGAAGCATTTATTTTACAAACAGCCCTCCAAACAGGTATCACAAAAGAATAAATTTAGGATGCTCTTCACATCAGGCTCAACAGAGCCACCATTCACCCAGAGATACTGGAGCCACCAGCTGAGATACTGCACAGGTGCATAGCTCTGTTTCTTATCCTCACCTCTTCATTTCACTTGGAAGTGTGCTCAGTCTTAAAAGCAGATAAGGAAATTAATATTTCCAGGTACAGGATATCCTTCTAGCATCTGCAAATGGACTTCATATGAAGAAAAAAAAAAAAATGTGCAGGACTTCTTAAGTACAACTGGATGAGAAACACCGTGATAGAGCTCTTGCTTCATGACATTTTCCCATGCCTGTCAAAATGAGGAGATATAGTACAGATGACTTTATTTTTTTTTTAAAAAGCTAATTAAGCTATTTCATACCTCAGAAAAGATTCACACCGAAGGGGCAAAAACCCCAGCTAATCCACACTCTGCTGGAACTAGCTCCTCATTGCATTTTTTATAAGTGTGCATTTCATCCGTAATCCCTCCATTGCAAAAGACAGCATTCAAACAGATCCATCATCAGAGAAGAAAACATAATTAGATAGAAACATTAACAAACGTGTCCCAAACAAATAACCTGCAAAGAAAAAGCACCACAGCACTGGCTCATTTACAAACTCAACAGCCTTTTAAAGACTATGAAATCATAGGAAATCTTGCTGAAACCAGATTGGTTTCCTGATGCCTGTGCTGTTCCCCGATAACTGGGTGTCTAATGTCATCCCTAGGTATCTATACTCATAGCAATTCTCCCACCCTTCCTAGCCTCCTTGTCACCCAACACTTAGGCATCTCCTTCGTATGGATCCCGATTTTCCCAGCTTCAGCTAAGGCCCCATTTTCTCCCAGATCTGCCCTTAGTGACTAAAGGGAATAATTGGCCCCTGTTCTCTTTATAACAGTCCTTTACAGATTTGCAGACAGTTAGGTTTCCACGCACAGTTATCCTTCCTCTAGACTGAACATGCCTAGCTCTCTTAGCATTTCTTACAGGACTTAGTGTCTACTGTCGTCTATGCTTATCCCCTTGCTTGCTCCACCTCCAGCCTGCAAACTATCTTTTTAAAAACACCACAACCCAACGTGGATGCAACACTACACAATCACAGCCAAAAGGACAGGGGAGAAGTGATCTACATGTCCTGCAAATCGGAGGGGGAGGAATCCTGCAGGAACACCGCATCTTTTCCCTCCTAGAGAGTATTGGGCACTCCCTGTAGCAGAGCTCCCAGGGCTACTTACGTTCAGAGACTGCCATTGCTTCCCTGGGAACCGTACTTCAGCCTCTGCCACGCTTCACAGAGGGAACCGTGCTGTCTATTCAGTGCTTCCTCTTGTTCAGTTTGCTGCTATTGTTTGCTTACAGCTACTTCTCCTTCAGTTCTGGTTAGGGTCCTACACAACTGTCCTAGCAGTTCAGACTGGGCATCTAACCAACCGCTGCTCTGACAGCACTAAACAGTTCCTCACTGTCTTTCTCTCTCCTCAATGTTTACATTCTTAAGCACACACTTTAAGGCAGTCATCACATCTCTTTTTTAATTGTCATTTGGCCAAGCTAAATGTAATTAGTTACTTTAATCTTCAATCCCTCCAGCATCTTAATCATTTTTGTTCCTCCACTGAATTTGTTCTAATTTGCTGCCATCTTTGGGGCACAGAGTTCTCCAGAAATGAACTCAATAGCCTAGGTACACTCAGACCAAGCACATCATGAAAACATGACTAGAAACACGTAGAAAACATTTCCTTGCTCCAAGATGCAATAGTTCTGTTTATGCAATCCAGAAATCACATCAGCTTCTTTGCTGCCACATTGTACTGCGAGCCTGTATCTCATTTGCTAACTGGTGTAACCCCAGTGTCATTTCTGGCATTACTGCTTTCCAGGGGTGTACCTCTCATCTCCGCTTTCTTTCCGAGTGCAGTCTGATTTTAACTCCTACTATTCAATTTATTATCCACTCTGCTAATCCCCAAATCCTATTCTGAGGTATGACTGCTTAGCCAGCTATATATCTCAAATCTCTTTGATTTCCAATGGAAATACTCTCACAAAGCAAGAGGCACAGGGTTTGTCATCAGAATAAAGTCAAGGCACATCCCTAAATTCACAAGACAATATGGATTTTTCACACGCCTGTCTCCAGCATCAGTCGTTCACTGAAAAGTGCCAAAGAGTTTTCAAACACTGCAGTTCAGCTTTGGTGGCATACCAACGTTGTGCCGCTGTGTGATGGCTTTGCATCAGGCTCTGCTGCTCTCTCGGTGGCCCCTGGAGACCCATGCATGGCCCTGTGAAAAAAACTGGGAGCACTGGGCATGTACTGATTAAGCATCACCCAAATGTACCACCACCAGGCTACATTTCTCCACACCGCCTTTCTCCGCATGCACCCTCAAAGTGGGCGTGGCACCTTCCTAAAGGCATGCGCATCAGTTTCCTCTGAACGGTGGTGTCAAAGGCTCCCCTCCCCCTTCATCCCAAAGGGAGGTTGGGGGGAGGCTTCTTCAGAGCCTTCCTGCGAGACATCACCTCAGTGCAAAGCACCCCAGATGCTGCCCGAGCACTAAGCAGTCACAGATGCAGGACCTTGGTGCAAGGAAGATTTTTTTAGGATGCAGAAGAAAAAACCCTTCCCCCTCCTCCAAACCTCATCCCTCTGAAATCTCCTCCAAAACTCTTCCCCTACCCCCCCACCCCACTGGCTCCCCTACAGACACCAGAGTCTCTACCAGCTCCCAAACTATTTCAAAGGGACTGAGACAGGGTGGCTTTGCCCTCCAGCAACACCCATCACCTGCAGGGCTGCCCTGACCCCAAGCTAGGGATGATGGCACGAAGTCCAGTTGGGTTTGTCCAGCCTGGAAGAGAGGGGAAGAAGATGGAGCAGCAAGAGGAAGATAGAGTGCCACAGGGTCATGGGTGGATGGAGAGCTAGCCCTGGGCAGTGTTGATACATCGCCTCCGTGGTTGTTCAGTTCTGTGTGGGAGATGTGTTTAGCCCTATCCTCCTTCCAATAGCCACAAGGCAGCTGCTGCTCATGTGTCTAAATTAAGTGGGTCCGGCACCCTTGCACTGTGCCTCTGGCTGTGCCTGGTTCGCCTCTGCTCTGGGCCCCAGGTGAAGGGGGGGCATATCTACCCACACCCAGCAGGCTGTAGTACCAGTTTCTCCCCAGAAAACGGGAAAATAAAGCACCGGCTACCCGCTCCCACCCTCTCCCATGCATATGTACTGTTAGTGGGGGTAAATTTACGAGTCAGCTCTCTCAGTCCCTCAAGGTCCAGGTTTTCCCAGGACCGGAATGCAATTTACTGCCAAGTGAAAGTCCAACAAGGTGTATAAATCTCCCCTCCTGCCACCACCTATTCTCATGACCCATGTCAGCACAGTTCCTCCTCACCAGCAGCAAAAGGTCTCCCGCTTACCTTTACAATCTCATGTGCCAACGAAAGAAGTGAGGGAAGAAGCTTAGCACAACTCAAATCCCTTGAAAAACCACAATGTGTGTGAATTGCCTGAATTTATGACAGCGTTTAGCACCACCACAGAGATCCTCACAACAAGTAACAGGATCAGTTTGAGCAGAGAGAAAACAAAGTGGACTGAATAAAAGTACTAAACAGCAAAATACCCATCCTCTGGATGTTCAGAAAATGCAACATGGTGCAGATGCACACATACACCTCTCCCACCTCTACACTTTGCACTTACTTGAAGCCCATAGGTCCTCCTTGCAGGAGGCTAGTCCACAAGATCTTGGGATGCTTTTAGCCTGAAAAGAAAGACCAGAGCTATGCATACAACTAGAGGAGAGGAACTCCAGCCAAACCACCTGACCATTTCTCCTGGCACAGACCAAGGATAGGCGTTTTCTGCCAAATGTTGATCAGCATATACTAGACCAGCTCAGCCAGGATGGAAAAGGTCAGCTTGGCTTCAGCCAGCTAGAAGCTGACTATGGCCAAGAAAAATCTTAGAGTGGCTTTTACCATCTTGCTCCAGCAAACAATGAGAGAATTCTCAATTACATCTTCTCCAGCCCCTCCAGATTTGCACCAAGTAACACCACCCATTCAATGCACTGCAAGTAGCGCTTGAGGTTGTATGGCTTGTTCTTCTATTTACTGGTACGAATGTATAATGTTTCATTTCCAGTTATATTAAGAGGCACAGCTTAACCTGCTGCTTCCAAGTGAAACTTGCCTTCTCTTTACATTCCTATGCTGATCTTTCATTAAATGGACTATCTCCGGATGCTTTTATCCAAGTTCTGTATTTCTTTAGCTAGTGCAATAAAAGTGGCATTTCAGTAAAGCCAAGGTTCAAGATAAGGTTTTTTTTGCATACGAACTTCTCTAACTCCTAGGCTTCACCTAAAGAGCATGTAGATTTGTCATATCCAGGAGGTGCATTGGACCAAGTACTGTCTTTCTGCCATCTCCTTTAAGTTCACTAAGAATTTAGACATCCTATAATAAAGGAAATGAGGGGGTTTAAAGGGAATTTAGATCTTTAATTCTTTCTCTTTTCTCTTCCTCTGGATCTCTGACAGTAAAATCAAGTTCTATGATTTTCCATCAAGTTTTGTGCTACAACTTTTAAAGCATCGTTTTATATTACTCTAAATAAATACTAAAATACTGTTAAGCTGCTTTAAAAGTCTCAAATTCTGTTCAAATGGAAATTTCAGCTGTGCCAAACACAGCCATTTTAAGCAGTTCTTACCATAGAGTCATTGATTTTTCTCCTCCAGGCACAGTCCATGAGGCTTTGGGGGAGGAAACTCAACACAACTTAATCTGATCCCAAAACTGAATGTCAACCAGATTCTATACTTATTGCTGTTTTATACTGCAGGAAAAGCAATACATTAGGCAATCAAGAAAACACCTGAAAACTTCTACAGCAAAAGAAATGATGATGAATCTGTTGGTATCCTTAAAATCACGTCATTTAATGCTTGAAAAAACAAGGAAATCATCAAATACAAAGGCAAAAAAAAATAGCCATTGTAAGCAGCTAACATCAAGGATTTATGCAGCATTCATTGCAGGCATCAAAATAGCAACCTAGACAGTACCTCAATAGCCTTTAAAACGTTCCTCAGATGACAAAAGTGAACAAGTTTCTAAACAAAAATACTTTGAAATGAAGCTGATTCAGAGAAATATTGTGAGCCCTCTTGTCCCGTACCACAGAGCAGGCATCCAAAGTTGATCCAATCCTCGCCACAGCCAATGCCAAGATTCTGCCCGACCTCAAAGGGACAGTGGATCCAGTCTCTGGGCTGCAGCTGAACCCTTCTGTAGGTACACATTGCAATTTGTCCTGCCACAGTTGCCAAACTACAGTATCACAGAAGACTGTCACGTCAGAGAAGATATATGGATTTCTGTATTACCATGTGCACTTAAAAGGACACAGTTAGACTGCTGGGACAAATCTTTTCTCTAATTTTTGGTTTTGTTTGGTTTTTATGCTTCATCATGTAAGCAATATTTTCTTATGAAACATCTTCCTTGGTGGAAATGGGCAATGCTTCTAAACACACGCAGGCAAAGATGTACAAGGACGTATAATTAAATGTCACTCTTACACCAGCTCCCTCCTGGGACACAGTGGTTATAAAAGAAGCAAGCCCTGGACATCTCTCCTTGGCCTTCCTGCAGCATCCTGAGGGACAGTTCTCTGTGGTGTGCCGAGGAGCAGTGCCTCTGACACCTGGTCATGTCAAGGGACCTCTTGTGCCAACTTGCCACTCTCTGGCTTGAAATCAAGGTTTGAGAAGTCCAGAGATCATGGGTGGGCTGCGTGGACTGAATCAGCTATATGGACATTGCTGCTTCTTGCAAATTCAAATCACGTTCAGGAACCATTTACATCAGATCCAGACTGAGGGATCTCCAGGCCTTCATGTTCAAAAAGAGATGGACTATTAGGTAGCCAATTTTCTTACAGTGGAAAAATACAAGACAAAGGACCAAGGATTAGGGGACTTTGGATTCTTCCTGGATCGTGACTGGTTTCCAAACTGGGTGGTGAAAGAGGGATAACTTAATACAATTCCCGTCTCGTCCAGCCCCCAACCCCGTACATCCTTAACATGAGTACACACAGAACAAATGAGAGATTTAAAAGCTTTTAGGAAGCTCACCTGTGTAGGCTGCCTTTGTAATCAATAGGGATTAGCTTCTCCAGAGGGCAAGCTGGAGCACATCCTTTGGACTCCTGCTCTACAGAGCCCTTCAAAGGACCCCCTTGTTCTCCCCTGACTCCCTGGAGATCCTCTGGAAATAAGTATCCCACAGCTAGTATTAGCTTCTGGAAACACTCCCCTTTCCATATAGAAGTCAAACATCTCACCAGGCTTATAAAAGCAAACATATAACGAACAACAAGATGGGATATACTGAGGGATATTAACTGCAGGAATGAAAATCCCAAGTGATTTTAAGGATCTGGAGAGAACTTTAAAAAGCTACCTGCACATTTTAGGAAATGATGAAAATTTTCACTGAAGCAATAACTCTGGTTTCCTCTCACAAAGCCTCTGTAGTTCTCATCCCCCAGCTTTGTTTAGAGCATTTGCTTGAGGATCAGGTCATTGTTGCCTGGGAATTCACCACCCCCTGTCACTTTTTCTCCCACCTGGAGTCAGCACTGGAGCTGGATGCTAAATGAAACATTTTGTCGTCAATGGGAAATACAAATGCATCCAAAGCAGAAAAAGAACAAACCCATACTGCCTATTTTGGAGGGAGAATTAGATCCCATGTCTCCCATATCTCAGAGGACTCCACAGCCTCTGGGCTATGGAGCCTGCTACTCCATATCTTTCATAGTGAAGTCATTTCCCTTTATATAAGTAATTACTTTATACTGGGCCAAAGAAACAAACTACCTCCTCAGCCCAGTTGTTAGAGCACTCCCTCTCCAGCACAATGAATAGGCATTTATATAAAGTAGAACAGCTCCAACTGGAAAAACTCCAACTGAGAAAGCATTACTGCAGAGGACCCAGTAGTCTGGGCCCTCCTGTTGGCTAGGACAGCCTCAGGGACAAGTCCCCACTCCAAAGTATGCAGAATTGAAATGCATCACCCAAAACCCAGTTACTTTTCTGCTTACCAGGCTGCTAGCTACTCTGGGCTTTTCTCTGCTTTTTTCCATGAAAACACATCAAATGCTCTAATTAATTTTGTGCAGAACTAGCAAAATCTAGGAAATTAATATTTGGGGAAGGGGGGGCGGGGGCAGTAAACCCATTTCCTGCCACCTTCACTCCATTACAAACTTCTCCTGTCAAAAACCTTAATCACCATCTCTAACATCAAAGCTGAAGTCAGGGATCTCTCTTATGAGCTGTGAACAAGGAACACGATCTCACCTCAACGTCCTAACAAAAAAAATGTATGAGAGGATTAAGGCAAGGTATGTCACTAACCAACAACTACCTCCAATTGCAGGTCTCCTGGTTTCTGAAAGTTATTCCTCCCTCCAGTTAAAAAA